>LUCH01002346.1:29433-41691 GCA_013368495.1 Paragonimus heterotremus
AGTAAGTAAGTAAGTAAGTAAGTAAGTAAGTAAGTAAGTAAGTAAGTAAGTAAGTAAGAAAGTAAGTAAGTAAGTAAGTAAGTAAGTAACGGAGACTATCCCGTCATCGGCTGAGCACAACGCGCACACTGATATTGGGGAGTAAGTTTGGTCCCTTGTACCATTTCTTCGATCACCAATGTCCACAACCCATAGCATCTGATGGCTGACATATACCCCTGCAAATGAGGAGCAGCGCAAGGTTGGGATACAGCAGGCATAAATGGATGTAAATACGAGATTTAAGAAAAATACGATACTTACATAACAGGGTGTACAGTTGTGAGTTTTTTTTACTAAACGATAGATAATAATAAGCTGCATTTATGAAGAGAACAGATTTAAAAATTCGAGGAAGACTGACAAAAATTTAGCAAGTTTCTCAAAGAAACTGATACGTATTCTGTTGTTTCCGATTTAACCGCACCATTCATGGACTGTGAAGCGAAATTTTGTAGGTGTTACCAAAAAGATGAACGGAATGTGAGATTTCCCAGTTCTTTGGCCATGTTATCCAGATGTGTCGTTTCATCTCCTGTCAGTATGTATTGTCGTCACTTCTTTCTTGAAAAACGTTGACAAATCAGTTAAACTGTGTACATCGAAAAACGCCATATCATACTCTGTTTTTAAACGGATCACTCAGCGATAAAGAAATTGATTTCTGTGCTTCACAGGTGAAACGTGCGTACTATTCAGATATCATTACGCTCCGTTAACAAGAAATGATTAAACATTCGTGGTGTGTACCTTGGTCTACTTTCATACAAAATTATTACGTTTGTTGTCTAGACTGAATAAAGCTAGACATAATTTGGTACTGTACTACTGACACTATTCACACTCGACAAACGACTATCTTTGATTAATTAGCTGCGTCTGTTTCAACATGCTTTTGGAATAAAAGGACTGGTATGGTCAAAACAGAGCATCACCAATACGGCAAAAATTATCAGACAGATTGCACCTGCATAGAACAAAACGTTCAGAAGTTGTGAAAATTATCCAGGGCTTCTAGGAAGCGGACTCCCAAAGATTACCACCAGTAGAGAAGACTGTCTTCATCTTTACCGGAGCCAATCCATCTGTCTCTTGGATCACGTTGCACAAGTTACGTCAAATTTACAATCCTGAACACAAGCTGTGTCAACGTTAGAACAACAGGAGTAAAACGTCCAGGAACGCAGGAAACATTCCAGTTTCAACCGGAGCCTATGATAAAAAACGGTTGTAGTAAATCATACAGTGTCCTGAACGGATAAGTAATATTTGGATCCAGTTTATTTGAACGGAAGAACTGAGTCTCACCCAGCTGAAGTTTGATGGAAGGATCCAGTTTTGGAGACTATAGAGTCGGTCAAAAGTAAAGGAGCAGAATCATCCTGTTGACCAAGGCGAGAGGTGATCCACACATAACAGGTCGGCATTCTGAAAGAATGAAAGAGATGACGCTATCAGATTTCAGATAAATCTCATTTATATGTGAGTATTGTAATAACTTGGAATATCCTGCGTCACCTTGAAACAGTAGCTTGTTCCAGACTGCATCGTGCAAGGGTAGTCGAATAACTTAAATCAGAACAACCAATTCGCCTCCTTCAGTGAACTATTTGTTCGTCATAACAAAAATCCCACTAAAGAACCCGAGACAATTCTGATTACAATTTAGAAGTAGCGTACATTCTGTCTGATCACAGTAATCTGAAAGATGCACCAAAACGGTCTACAGTAGTGTATCCGTCATTTATATCAATAAATGAACCAAAAGTGCGACACCATGAGCTGTTCAAGTAATCAGAAGATGACGTGACTACAAGCCTTAATGAAACTAGTGTTGTGGGCCAAGATCGCGGAAAATCAACACATGGAGGCATGTGCTTCAACATAACCTCAAACAAAAACATTCGTTTACACATAACATTGATTCGGAGACGACACTTACCAATGTCAAGTTCATGCACGGAAACGCAGCGTTCCATACCTGCGTTCACTCCAATGTTCCTTGTATTTTCCCTCAGGTACTTCAGTAACCAAATACGTGTCTCTGCTTGACTACTGAGTAGTGGTGTGAGTAGTAGTTCATACTAACTATAATAAAGTTGGTAGACGTTTTTGTCTCAATTTTATGTTGTTGAGGAAGATTTCGTCTTTATATGTAGCCTGCCTATATACAGGTCAGTTAGAATATGGTTCAATATTTCATTTTACACGGAAGATGGCACACGTGAAAAAATACACTCAAGTCACATGGGCTACTTATAACAACCACTGATGAAGACACCATTGGAGTTTCACTTGGTTTGCCTTATCAGTTAATATGGATAGCCGAAGGCCCCATTAGTTCCCATGTTTAGCCCAAAAATTTGCCAATTGACACCGATAACGTGTGACAGACAGTTTGCCAGGTTAATACATTTAATTGCATAAATAGTCATGTACACATAAGGACGCCTGAGGAACAGTGTGGAGAGGGGAGGGGGAAACGTGTAGGCTAAACGGCACTAGATTCCGGTAAGTTTGATGAGCTTATGCTGGTCATTGTGACCGATTGCAATGACTCACTTCAGTGTGTTTTGGTCCGTTTGATACTGCGCACACGTTGCGGATTACGACAACCTACTGATGTGAGCATTGGTTGTCAATCCATAGGTCTGTTCTGCAACCGACTAGTGTCTGTTTCATTGTTAAGTCTGAGTTTTAGGCAGAGAGTTAAATTTTGCACGCTGGTCAATTGATAACATTTGTTGAATGATGGATTTGACAGACGCTGCTAAAATGGCATTGGTTGTGCTAAGTCCTTTGGGCTTGTAAGATAGAGAGATTAATTCAAGCGTCTTCATCTAGTGCTAATGTCCTTCAGTGTGGATAAAATCTAAACCGACACAGCAGAAAGGTGTACGTCCACCTTCAGTTTATCTTTCACAGCACATGCTAGTATGACAAAACAAGCTTTCGAAAAACGATACACAGGGACTAATAATGAGTAACATGACTAATTTGTAAAGTTAGCGGAGTATTGATCGTGAGAAATGTAGACGTCAACAGGGCGCGAACCAGTGACAAGAACGGAAAACAAAAACGCGGAAAGTACTTTATCAAATGAATAACGAATTCATACTGAAAATTGAGAAATTTCACAGCTGGACCTAGTTGCCCACCCACTCCACTGTGTCACACGAAATACATCAAACGATTCAGGACAGTGAAATTTTTTAAGCGGTTCCCGGTAGAGTTCATTGAGGCTGTTTTGAACATTGAAGTTGTGTTACAGATAACTAATTTAGCAGATTTGTTAATGTAGAACAGACCCAACTGTTAGACGTCTGGGCTTAGAATGGACTCAAACCAGCGATGGTGATAGAATGTCCACATGCCGCACGTGCTCTATCAGCTCAACTACCTAACTGCGCTGAGAGCTCAGAGCCTTCGTATTTAGATCCAGTCACTCGCCCAACCAAGGCTCCAGGCGATTGGCTACCCAACCAGGATTTCCCAATCGGTTCACGCTGGAATCCACCAACGTCGCCGATGCGCATTGAAATTGTATTATTGATCGGCAGTGTAGCAGATTTGATAACTCAAGAGAAACCCATTTGCGAAAAATCTGGACTTCGGATGTATTCGAACAAACAACAAAACCGCGTAACCAGACACGACAAGCGCTGTATCACCTGAGCCACCTAACATCAGTGGGAACTCAGAGTCTTCATATTTAGATCCAGTTATCTATCAAATATCTCCCCTCCCACTATATTAAGGTGTGGTTGTTCTGCAAACAATTATTCACAACTGGGTCACTAGTGAAATTGTGATGGGTGACCAAATCAGAGGTGCATGAAACATCTCAATGAGGCTGTAAGATGTGATCAAAAGCCCACAGTGAGCGGAATGCAAACAACAGGGTCGACTGGGTGAACCATCATTCAGCAAAATTGAACCAAAGAACGAGGACTGGCAGGCAAAAAACCACGACCGAAGGTATCAACCACATACAGAAACCAGGCAGAAGTGCACACGATGTGAGAGTGGAAATAGTCTCTATATTGTGGACTGGAATTCCGGTTCATAAACCCGGGTGCGCGCGTGACATGGTAACGTGCGAGTTGAACAATAAAGATCGTCCTTTATTGGACTACTTATTTCTCCAATATGACAGACCGAAGTCCATAACTATGATACAGTTTGTGCAGATCGGGTGCCACAAATATACTTCCAATATGTGGGACAAACTACATTGGACTACCCTCGATCTTGCTGAGATGAAAACTTTCTCACTGCGGTTGGTCTGTTTTTGACCTCAGAACGATGGCTGAGGGATATAAACACTTCACATCAGCAATAGAAAACCTCAAGATTAGTATGTCAGTTAAGTTATGGGCCTCAAGCTCAGCGGCCTGATTTCGGTCATACATATACCAAAGGCTTACTAGAATTCACTGAATGTTCCCGAATCTGTAAGATACAACTGAAGGTTCTCAGTCTCATCATAATGATGAGACCACGTTTATCGATGGATAAATATCAAGTAGCATCGGCTGGAATGGATTTTCTCTGAACCTGTTCAAACTCGCATAAACACCTTAACTGAACTTGTTTTATTTACCTGACTCGCTTATCGGTTGCTTTCTTCAGTTTGCATTATTTATCATGACCTGCCTTCAAACGATCTATATAGATCAACTTATGAACACAACCTATTGTCGTTTTTCGTGTAAAATAAAGTTTCAGCTTGTGCCACATTTTTTTCACACCAACCTTATCGTGCTGTTCCATCCGTTACACTTTTATGTTAGAATTAGATGGTCCTGGACTTATTTGATGTACCTCTCGTGTTATCTTTAATAGTGACATTCCGTGTGGATAAAACAAAATTACCCAGTAAACTGACTCTAACATTCTGGTACACAGTGGGGTGAGGATTGGATTAATTATATCGGAACACTGGTGTATGTACCAGGAAAAGGATGGTGGGTTTGAATTTGTGATCAAAGCAGAGTGGATTAAATGGCAGCCAGTTCTATTATATTGTAAGTTTCCCTCCAGTTCGACGTTTCATTGCATAGTTGTCAGGGCGTAAGTATTTTGTTCCTATTAACTCGACAAACAGAAATTTTGTAGAGGGCTAAGGAGGGACTTCAGGCAATTGGAATAGTTAACACAGATTAGACAACACGATCAAAATGAACGGCTTAATTTCGCCAAATTTTGTCGCTGTGACCGAATCCATACTGATTGGCCAATGACGCGCCTGGTGTATCGATCAGGGCCAGAGCTATCCAAAGACGTCCGTCTGACTTCCGCCCACGCAAGTATTTTCTGTAAACTGATGCGATGTTGCCAAATTGGGAGTTTTTTCAGTTCACTTCAAGTGTGTTGTTAGTTCGGCACTTCAGTTCCTTACCCTGGGATCGTCATGTGTACTGCAGTTGTCCAGCGATATAATTATCTCAAGTTGGACAATCACGTTTGATCGCAGCCATCACATTCAGATCGATTTTCCAGCCAGCCTGTTTCAAACAGAAACACAAGACTCGAGTTTCGCTCTTGTTGGAAAGTGTCAATAGCGCATTTTTTTCCCACGGCCTGGATTAGAATTTCGGCCACGTTTCGATGAGGCAACCGTGTTGGCTGGTGTATCACTAACTTCAAACTGGTGACAATCGAATTATCGTACATGAGCGATCCTCCACTTTCGCTGATGAGTACTGATCAGGTTGTTTCGATAGGAGACTGCCGTGGCAAGGATATACACTACTGATGAACTCTAACAAGAGAAAACTCGACTATAGTACTTCTTTTCAAAAGCGGTTAACTGTGAGGATGCAAAATCTGTGACCATTTGTGAATGAAGTTCCACTTATATCAGCCAAGTTCCATACTATTCACCAGTGAATAAAAAGATACGTCGTTTGTAATCAACATAGTCAGGGTCTGAAATGTTCGTGTTTCCTAAGACCAAGCTGTGGCAATGTGTATCCAGAACAGACGTGTGTATACCACTGTACACCATGGTTTCTGGTACAAACACAGAAAGGGCACGATTATAACCAGTTATGAGTGTTTTATTTACTTTGATACCATCAGTCTAGCAACTGTCAGTCAGAAGAGCCCTCCGCAACAAAAGTTCCTGCTGAAGCTAATGTTATTCGTGCAGCGCAGCTTTACGTAATTTAACGAATCGCCTTATTTAGTATTGTTAATGTAGTCCAGAGAAAAGTAATTTTGCCTACAGCTTCCTGTCTTCTGTTTTTACTTTGTAGAGGTTAGAAGTGTGTAGGAGCTAGTAAACTATTTGCCTTCTGCTCGTCGATTTTAAATATTGCGTATGCGCAGCTTACGATGGACGCTTAGCACAAACTGACCTTATAACGCTGGACGCAGCTATTTCATTGGGACATTTGTGACATTGTGTTATACACAGTCTGTGGAATGGTCGCTTGTCTATCGCGTCAAGTAACGTATACTAAGCCATTCTTTGAGAAGTAAATTTTTCACTCAAAGAGATATCATATCGCCTGTTGGCATGGCTCTGAGTCACAGCTAAATCTTGTCCGAGCACATCGAACATACAGACTGCAATCACCATCAACCACTTGTGCGAAAGGGTGGTCGACTCAAAGAACCTAACCGACGACTGAGTTGCTTCTCATCTACTGTTGTGAGCTGAGAACGCGTATGGTGTAAGGCTCGTTTATTCCGAAAACCAGTGAATGGGTTATGCGCTTCAACAATATTGGTTCCAGAACGTCACGGTTGCAACGGTCATTAATGTCCAGTTCCTTTATGCATCAAGAACAATTTCATGCCGAGCTTCTTGTATTGTCCCCTGGGTTACTTCGGTGCCCAAATCCATGCTGCGGCCTTGCTACCGAATAGTAGCAGTGTGAGTATTATCGTGCGATCGCTATTCCTCACTGCACTACTAATTCTTGCTCGAAGGAGTAACCACTCCACTGTCATCACGGATAGCTCCAGTCGTGGGTTCGGAATCAAATCATCGCCGTTTGTTATTTACGTCTGTAATTACTGTGGATTTTCACCACTGTGAATATATGATGAGCACTTCTGAGAAGGTCATATATTGCTTGTATGGACTAGTGCATTGCTGTCCACACGTCAGTTGATATAAAAATAATAATGAAATATTTTATTCATATTGTCATATTCCAGTTTTGCCCTATTCGTTGAACATAAATAGGCTTTCTAGTGTCCTCTCATTTTATCTAGTCAGACACTTATCCAAGGTGAAATCTGTAAAAATAGATTCTGACAAACCTCAGTTCAAGGATAGCAACTGCCAAAGTTCCGAACAAAACTCCGCCCAATCAACAGCCCCGGAAGAAATGTCTGATCCATTTCATTTCGTTTTTATGTTCGATTATCACTGAAAGTATCGCACGCTCACACAAGCTATGCACCAAAATATAAAGCAAATGAGGTATCACATAGGTCGTTGTGCAAGGTTGACAGATAAAAGTATATTACCAACAACTCGCCTCCATTAGGATCTCTGTGATAACTACTAGAGGAGCTGTTGTTCGCATAAGCATCAACGAAACAACATCCAATTTAAGATAAGCATGTGAAAGCACAGCACTGTCTGCCGGAATGTGGAATGTACATACACCGTTAGATGGACGTAGCACCAAATGGCCGAAACGCTGCACCACACTGTTGCAAACACAACTAGACAGCTGTCTTTAGTGAGACAACGCTTGCAGACCAGATTAAGCTCCGGGAACCAAGTGGTGGTTATACCTTCTGCTGGACTGACTGACCAACCAATGGTGCTTCGGTGCATAGCGTCTGTTTCACAGTCTCTGATCACATCAATAAAGCGATGATAGGCTAATCAAAAGACGGTAGCTTTCGAGTCGTCCTTATTCGTGCGACTCATTTGAGGTTTGGTAAAATTTTAATGTTCACCGTCCAAGCATGTACCAGATCAGTGACATATAGGACAGATTCTATGATCTGGTGTCCCCACAGTATACTTGACACCAGTGTGTGTCCGGCTATTTGTTCTAAGTGACTTGAACGCGCGAGTTTGACGTGACTGGTACTACTAAATGTTTATACTAGGTAGTTTATTTTTCTTACGTCGGTGAGTTGGGTAAATGGATTGGATGTAGATGCTATTTTATCTGATTGATAAAGTCATCTTAGTAGCTACGAGGGCCATGATTAATGTACTTTATTAGCAGGATAGACTGACCCAACAAGTTGAAAGCTTTAGAAAAGCGAAGATAAAAACACCAACGTACACTATTTCATCAGCGGGCTTGGGTCGAGTTACTATTACCTATCAAGCTTTAGAAACATGTGTTCCTTTTGAAAGCTGTGCTATGCAATTCGTTTTCCATCCCCTCACCCTAAGGGAACCGTCGAGTAAGTTCACAGTGGCCTAGTGAACATAAGGCTGTCCGTCGATAGCTTGTTAGACCATGTCGGTACTCAACGTTGCAGGTGAGGGGTAATTGTGAGTTTTTCCAGCCGTTCTAAGACAGCCGTAAAATGACCAGTGGTTGACAAGAACCGCTAAAGGTAAGGCTGACTCGTTTGCACATTTTCTTGAAAGTGTATATGACTATCAATCACCTCCGGACCGAATGACTCCTGTTTCTAGCTTTGCTTCCATTCGCAGCTAAGAACTGGAGCATTTCAAGCGAGTATTTCATTATTAGCTTAGTGGTTGCTCCAAATGAATAGTAGTAACATCTTACATAGCGCTTGTCTAGGTGTTGGTGGTCTACACATCTGAGTCTGTGAATCTACCAGATGTTCGAAGCCGTGAAATATTTAATGCACATTTAGCGAGCTGTTACTTCACTGTAAAAAAGTTGTACGTTGGCCGTTGGTTTATAGGACAGATCTTGTTGGTAGTATTGTGATGGCCATAATGCGATTATATCACTGGATGTATTCTCAATGTGGTAATAAGCTGTCCTTTAAATGGTACTGTAAAAGTATTGTATCTGACGAACTTACTTTTGCTACGTTAACCACTGTTTCGCAAAGTCTACAGCCAGTCACAGTCGGCCACTAAAACAAGCCAGTTTATCTGCTAAGTGACTGGTCAGATTGATACTTAGGCGCAGCCTTGAATTTGTTAACCTACACAGTCAGGAAAAGTATATTTAGTTTTCCTTCCCATATTTTGTCTCCCTTTGACGAAACTAGTCGTCTGTAGTTTTAAGGCGATCTTAAGATCATACCACTCAGCTGATGAGATGTTAGAGGCTGAATTCATAATAAGTTTGTTCCAGTTGTTTCACACTGCTTCCACTAAACGACTGTGGGTAGATTATCACACACTCCATTAGAATCCATTTTATTGGCGGATTCAACGGGAGATGTTGCGTGTGATACTTCTTGTCCATGGCCACCATTAAAATTATCCACAGAGTAAGTTGGTCTTCCTTTAAGGTCACCGGAATTAGACAAAATGAACAAAACTACCAGTGTTGTCGATTATAAGACCATCAGCAGTCATATGGAGTTACTGAGGAATTCGTCAACGTACTTGATGAATCATGTTGGGACTGTCTTTTGTAAGTTTCTGTATCATAGTGATAGTGAGGTCCGAAAAACAACATCCAAATCTTCACACCACAGACAGCTAAAGTCCAGGAATAAAAACACCTGCATACTGAACGAAAGATGTACTCAAACCTCCGACGGCCGATCACAATTGACCATGCGGAAGCTAATTGGATCTAAGACGAACAGTACAAAAGGTGGAAATGTTTTAAGATGGCATTAATGATAGTTGTCGCTCATGGTATCATGTCATTCTGATTTCATTGGATAAAAACCGACTTACCTTTTGAGGTTAACAGGAAAAGTTGTAGTACATGATTCATTTCTGCAGTTGTTCTCCTGAAGCTTGTTAAATGAACCAATTGCTTTACAACACGAAATAATCCAACGTGCTTCTTCATCCAGCCCCCTTATCCATATGACAGCACTTATGATATTGACAAAAGACAACTAAAGTATCAAAAACGAGCTTCCAAAAAGACGGTACATTTGACTTCACTTGTGTTTTAGAAACCAAATGAATACGAGCAGAAAACGGACAAACCACAAGACTACCTGTTTGGCCAGAAGACCGCCGGCCTATCAGTCAAAAAACATATGGCCAGACAGCCCATCAGATCAGCAACAAACTGAACAGAAGGTTAGAAGTCCAGAGAATGGGACAATTGGACAATAGGAATGACTGAAAAACTGAATTTGCATTGAATTTCGGGAAGTTAGTTTGTTTCACATCTTAGTAATCGGAACACTATTCACACAAGATTACGGCTGAACGTTTAGATATGAGTGGCCGGTCACACCCAGTGTGAGGTTACTGGCGTTGTGATTAACACGCTAGTCTCACAGGCACGTGGGTCAGAGTGTAAACTGTGATCTGGACAAGGATGTGCACTACTGATGAGCTCTAACAAGAGCGAAACTCGAGTCTAATGCTTCCTTACGAAGTGGGCCAATCGGAATGCAACGACTATGGTCGAACGTGGGTGTTCAATTTAAAAAACTGACTGTTACAACCTAGTATACACTTCAATCTGCGAGTCCTGTCACGTAGTCAGCACAGAGTAGGATAAAGAGACGTGATGGCAATAGTACGTATCCTTATTGAACACGAGTGTGAGATTACATTACCGACGAGGCGTGGATACCCATCGATTGTTTGGATAACACGACTGGATCGTTAGGAGATGGAGGGAAAGAGGGAGGGAGATACACGGGTAGACCGGTTGACGTGTGGACCAACGCTTTTCTTGTGATTTAGAACCCAGTTGTCCAATACTATTAACAACAAGCCCACAGAAAAGCATGTGGGATGTTGTCCTTAAAAAAAAGAAAGGGTTAGCGTTTGATCAGTCTTTGACTTTATTCTAAGATTATTGTACATCTGATGGACCCAGCAACTTACTACCAGTTTACCAAGGAGGAACTAAGCCACAGACTGAGCTATTCAGTCGAACTCGCAACATGCCGTGATTCACATAGTGACCAGGTTACTCCAGTGGATTCTACACTAATGGAATGAGTTGTTATGACTGGCGCATCTGTATGCATTGAACCACCGTCGAAGTTACACACTATACGGGCTACACGACTAAAGCAAGTAAGCAATCGACCAGCAAAGTTGTTGTCACCGTTCACTCGGCCCAGTTTGGTCAAATCATCACGCACTCACAGGATGACGCCCATGCAATCTAGGTCAAACACGTCCGCGATTGCTTGCATTTTTAACTTTACGCGTGGGCGAAGACAACAAAACGCATTTTGGGTAGCCCGCTGGTATGTGCCGCGTAGGCGTGAACTGAAGTTAGATAAACTGTGTTAAATATTGACAATAAAACGGTGCGTTCGAAGATAACGTGGTTAGTAAAACAGGGCAGAAGTGGTTGACCTAGTGCAGCTATTAGCAATGAAAACATATGCTTTCTGGGACAATTAAATCCAATTCGAAAAAAGTGAGTAGTAGGACGCAAGATATTCTGAACAAGGACATTTCGTTTGCTTTTCATCAGTTACTAAAACGAAAATAGTACAAGCTACTTACAGTCGGTGGATATGGCAACAAAAGACGAAGACCGTATGCATGTTGATGACAAATCGATGACGTTCTAAACGCAGTGGCATGACGATGTCATTACTAACAATGTTGATATTGATGTGGGACTCTCAGGAAATACGGGTCAAACGCTAAGTAGTGAAAGTCGGTGACTTAGATGCTGGAAATCAGAAAGGTAGGGATCAAACGGAATATCTGGTTAAAGCATAATTAAATACAAAAAGGAGTAGAAGAACGCACGACAAAAGAGAGTAGGAGTTACTAAGGTAAAGCCATACAGATGATCAGTTGATTTTGAACACAAAGATCAAAGTTGGTGCGGCTCATTGCCACAGTCTCTACAAATTTAAAACAGTGCCACGGTTTTAGATGGTACATTATTTGGAAGGCCTTAGGTAAATCCGGTTTGTGTCCAATTTCCTTCTGATATTTAGTAATGGCTGTACATAAAAGCCCGTTTATCGAATCAGTCAACTGTCTGGGAGTAGTGCTCATTGATGCGTGCTTTCAGTTGCAGTGGAGTTCAGCGATCGTAACATACTACTGATACCGCGGCTATTCAGTAGCAGGTGCAGAGCGTATTTTTTGACAACCTACAGGCCACAAGAAGACTGCAAGAAGGATCATCA
>LUCH01002346.1:45010-66259 GCA_013368495.1 Paragonimus heterotremus
TAACCCGTGTATTGCTCTGTCTAATAAATAACCCTTGTGCCATCCGCGTTCTTGGATCACAACACAGTTACTTTGACACATGGCCGACGTATCTAGAGACACAGGTAAAATTATGGATCACTTCATATTTGGTGTTCAAGGTTCTTAAGTCCTTTCTTGATGACGATGGTATTGGCGTAGTCTCTTCCACAATCACCGGTTTCGCTGCATGTGACGAGATCGGAAATGTTATCCGCTTGAAAAAGTAAAGAGTGATAGCCATATTTTCGTAGTGACAACAGGTTATGAACCAAGTAGTCTGGCGCATTTATCAATAAAACATGGCAAGTATTCATTATCTAGCAATGTTGCCCAAGTAGTTGACCGACTATACTGTCTTGAGCTGGAAGATAACAACAGCTGCGGTCAATCACAGAGAAGTTCGGTCGATGCCAGAAGTTAGTGTTTTCTGTGGTTATTGTCTGATTGTAACAACCCACGTCTGATCGCTGAGTTACGCGTAGCCCAAAAACGGATTCCCAAATTGAAAACAAGACTGAATTCAACAATTTCTACAGTACTATTGAAGAAATGCATCGATAATTACAAAACAACAAACCTCAATCGTTCGCAATAATAATCCCGTCCAGCAAAACCAACAGTTTCTCAACAGGATCAGCAAAGTCAAGGGTGAGCCGTCACGCCAGTAGGTGAAAGCAAGAATGGCTACTCGCGCCTTGGACACTTAATGGCACATTAGTTCACTAAAACAAAACGGGGTGAATGAGGTATTGGGAGCAAATGTCAGTTTAGTGGGAAAAACAGGGGATGTCAACGATGGGTACGAATTTTCTCAGTTCGTGGATAAACAAATTTACACTGCTTGACAAAGAGGTAGCGATTTTATTGACTGATCCGTGTACAGGGAAGTTCGGTCAACCGTATGTCATTATATTTCGAACAGTGAGTGCAGTTGTACTTGCATTTGATGGCCCCAGCAGACCGCTGTTTCCGAATCAGCGATTAGATCATCAAATCAAGTCGACAGATGCATTCCATGACTATACCGGGTGCATGCTCTCTTGACGACGCTAAAACCGTGATTGTGTCTCTACGCGATCAGCACGTGGCAATGTCAAGCGGGCTGTTTCTGTTGAAGGGAAAGCGCAAACCAGAGGCTATACAAATCGATGTACTCGCAGCAATCTTCAAAATCCTTCTGTTGAATAAAGTGAATCACAGGTTCCGAAAATTGTTCACTACAAACCAAGATTCTTGCGGCTGTCGTGAATGAATTGGACATAAAAGCCTCATGGAACCAAACCGCCTACGACCGTTAGGCACAAGGGAAGTTTCAGTGCATCGTCAGTGGGGTACTGAACAACAAACGAACAGTATACTGAAAGAAGGTAGTATCGAAGAGGCGAAATAATCGGTTTAAATTTCAGTATTGTTAGTGAAAGAACTTTTTAGACAATTTTAATGTCATCAATTTCAGAAGACCCAAATAACTCATGGTCGGCGAAGTTGTAGCTATCCGAATGGTATCAGTAATTTCAGTAGGTTTCCAATGTTGTGGTTTTCACAATTTTGGATTTGTGACCAGGATATTGATAGATACCAATCATACCATCCGACTGAGACAAAGCAGAGAATAAATGCCGAGGATAAATTATACTTTTTGAGATCCACTCCATTGTGGCTGCCTTATATCACATTCAACTTATGGTTACTGCTATCTATAACTGTTGATAGGTTGCTATTATCTATGAGAACAATATCTGTATCTACAGCCTAGATGCGACACATCGTATGATAATTTTTCGGTCGTACTACAGAGGTTGGAACAAGCTGGGTTGCGAATCAATCACTGGAAATCACATCTAGCGAAACAACGAGTGGTGGTTTAGTGTAGAAGACTGGTCGTGTTATATTACTTATAAGTATTCAGTGAAAGACATGTATTTGGATGCTGAAATAACCGAGGAAAAACACAAGTAGGAACACTGGTGTGCACTCCGGCAAACATTAATTTCTTCTATATATGAACTTAGCATTGGCAACAGTGGTGTCTCGAAAGTAGTGTTATGTGCAAATGAGTGTTTTTGCTGTAGTAGGGATGCAACATATACTCGATGTTCTGATGTTTTGAATAAGTAATCCTTGAGCCACTCTCGTTCTTGGTTCAAGACAGTACTACTCGTTCACATGGTCAACCATGTCGTGATTCAGCTGTTGACCAGGAAACTAACAACCACAGATACATCGTCGATATCTATGAGGAGACGAGCGCCGAGGTGATTATTTTGTTGCACTTGTTTTCACAGCCGCTTCATCAAAAACTTTACTAATACCTTCAGTTCGTTGTACAAACCAACAAAGAAAAATTGTCAGTTTCGTTGGTCAGAAAAAATAATCAAGCTGTTAATAAGGAAAGAACAACCGATTCCGAACTCCCCAAAGTGGCCGGACGGAACTTCACGACCATAACGGTTCATTAGGGAAGATTGGGATCGGAACAATACTGAGGTAAGAAAGCGAATGTTTTGGAATATACTGACAAGGTTTCATCGCTAAAAAGAACGTCTAATAATTGCCTAAGTTTGGGTAAGATGGTCGTCATAATTAATGAGCCGATGTTTCCATGTGAAAACTGGTCACAAATCCTCCGAGATGATAGATCAACTTAGTGAAATTGTTGATTACTGGGTCTTGCTATTGCTATCAAGAAAAAGAACTACTTTCCTAAATCACTTCTCCTTGAAAAAAAAAACGAGCTAGTGTCCTCCAAGGAGGCCTATTGGAATTATTATTAAACCAGACTGGAGCAGGATCCTCGAAAGCCACAAACAGGATATGAGGGCGATATGGCGAACCAGGAGGCGATTGATTGATTTTTGGAGGGTGTAGTGGACAATTAAGTATACGTTTGACCCTCATACATTAACAATTTAAAACGCCTAAAAAGCAATCGAAACGTATTTCCAACAGTTATCTGACTAAAAGAACGCAATAGGGTTTGAAAACAAACCGTTTATTTCCAGCAATGTTTGGAAATATGATAACTAGTTAGTTCTTACCTGGTCTGGGATCAACGGCGGCAACCGAGAGTAGAAAGAAAGGGAACGCGATGCAGGTCCCAGCCCACTCGATGGTACTCAAAAACGCGACAAACGAAAGGTACATAGAACCTTCGATTATATTAAACAACGCTCGGAAGGTGCAAGTTGAACGACCTTGAAGAATGGAATGACAAACTAGTTATTAGGAAAAGAGCAAGCATCCGCTGTGTGCAATTAGTTGCACGACTGAAGAAAGTGGCACTGAATTCCTATCAGGCCTCCTTTAGCAGGCGTACGCAGAATCATGCGTACAGAATAGACAAGTGGGAAAACACAGTTGTAGCCAGGATCTCTAGAGTAGCCACACAATCGTTGGTCATTACAGAGGCGAAAAGCCTCCGGGTAACGAGAAATATTGACAACTGAAGATTACCACAGCGTAGTTGTGAGACCTGTTGTTGAACACCGTTAGAATCTCAACACTTCATCTGTTAGCCAGTATAAGCATACCGGTTATAACGACTGAACTGAGGGACACACTTGTGACGGAATTTCACCGTACTTATGAAATATTGAAACATTTAGCTTACTAGCCAGGAATCAAATATGATATCTCTAGCGGTGTTCCGGAAAAGGTGTGACAATTCTGCGTTTTAATTTAACTGCGGATGACATAGTCTTATAAGATTGTGTTGAATTGTTCCAGATTGAGCGAACTCAAGTGATAAATGATTCTTCTCAGCAAGTTAAACGGCTCATTTTACACTGTAGCCTTAACCAGTTGCCTGGGTTAATTGTTTCTGGTAGGCACAATTGCATTTCGTAATAGATGTTAGGGTTGAGGGTGAATCTTGTGATAAAATCAAGTCTCTTTTGATATGTAGGTACCGTGTTGAGAACTGCCCCCAGTTTCCGCATCTACGTTGCACCTTCTCACTATGACTACTCTCCTCTACGAAATAGAGAAGACAAGCTTAGATAGATAGTCGTATTCATCCATTATTTTCCGATTATTTTGTTGTTGGAAAATGTTTTACTTTGCTTGAGCCCTAGAATGGAGCTTCTTTTATGCAATTCATTGATTTTATTGCATAACTGTCGGGTACTGGGCTGTCGAACAAAAAACCAGAACAATAATTATATGGGCGGTAGTAAGCAATCTCAGTTTACTGGGGAAAAACAGCACCTTTTTATAGAGGAACAACAGTATTTACGAATACTGTTGGGCGACAAGTGTTCTTCCCTGTTGATTAGCCACTTCGTTGCTACGTTCCACTATCTTCCATGGAGCAAGTTAATCTGATGTGTATGCAGACAGAAGCTGATCGTCGTTTTTGACTGACTGGTGCCGATCGACCATCATTCCGTTTACAGCAGCTTATGCATGGATTCCGATTGGCTGAATCTTCTCCAATCAGGAGACCGCACCAGTCCAATGTCACGATAGACTGCAAAGCATACCTATGGACATGCGACTGTTATAAATGGTTCGTATTCAACCGAGGTCCAGATTTTTACGACCACGTTTCATCTAAACTAATAGGTCTGTCAAATTAATCTTTGACAGGCTGCAGATACATACAATGTCAGAATTATTCCATGCCCATCCAGTTCATTCTTTTTTGTCGGAGGTGGTATATTTTGACAATCCGGCGTTGAGATGTACATGATTCAACCAATGCTATAGTCAACTACAATTTTTTATTCATTCACTTAACAAGTTTCATATTGAATATCATTGACATTCGATCTCAGTTTTCACATTGGGATGGGTATTCCAGTCAACCTTTGCGAAAAGTAGCACTAGATTCGAGTTTCGCTCTTGTTAAAGCTAGTCAGTAGTGTATATCTTTGCTACAACAGAGGATGAATCTCCGTTCATCTTTTTATGAGATAATCGTGTTGGCTACTACTTCGCTGACCTCACATTAGGCAACACCGAATTATCAAATCTGAAAGTACAACCACTTTCGTTTTCGAGTAGTGATCAAGTTGTCCGACTGTCTCAACAGAAGATAGTCACTCTCTGTTAATTCCAGTCGATAACCTGATGAATAATATTAGTTAATCGTTCCTGTGTGATAATCCAGTCGCGCCTAATATGAGGCCAACTGAGCAGTGGTCAGCGCAGCTGTTTCACGAAAGCGTGACCTGAGTTTTAATTCTTGTCGCAGCAAACATTTACACTACTGACTACTTCTAATAAAAGCGAAAATCGAGTTTTATGCCTATTTTGGAAATAGGGTGACAGGGAAGTCTATGGGAATGCAAATGATGCGATCATTTATGACTGATATTCAACCTAAAAGCAACTAATTCCTCAGTTGTTCATCAGTATTCATTTGACAAGTATTGAAATTCTGTGACGAAATGATCTACCAATCGATCGAGATCATTTAATTGATCACATGTAACAGAAAATGGCAGTTCTTTGATTGACTGATAGAAACGATCCTACCACCCTGAAAAAAAGTGACTGGTTCAGTAGGTCCAAGTGCTGCTAACCAAGCCAGCAGAGCCGAAGAAATCAAACAGTTTGGATAACTAATGAATGTTTGGTCGATGTGTGTACACTATCGCTTTGAAGCTGCTTGACGACTTAACGACATTTTATTGCATCGCGCTAATTACTGAACTTGGAGATACATAGGCATTATAAGGGAATTAGGATAAATAACAGTTGATTCCAAAAACAGTGTTAAGGACCGTTTACCAAAATGAGAAGTGTGATTTTGCACATGGTTAGTTGTTGTTGAATTCATCGCACGCATTTCGCATACTCCAGCTTGAATAACTCGACACAAGCAAGTCAACTTTAACAATGTTCATTAGTTTCATCATCCAGCAAATAGTACCAATTGATTTGCATGCAAAATGTAACCCTCTGCCTAAAACTTAAACTTAACAATGAGACAATCATTCGCTGGTTGCAGAACAGACCGTTGGATTGACAACCGAGGCTCACGCCAGTAGGTTGTCGTAATCCACAGCGTATGCTCAGTATCAGACGGACTCATGTACAGTAAACCAAGTGTCTGCGATAGGTCACACAGGTCGACAAAGGTTAATGAAATTTACCTGAATCGAGTGCCGTTTAGTCTAGAAGTCTCCCCCTCCACTCTCCACGCTGTTCTTTGGGCATTTACATGTAAGCATGCCTGTTTGCTCGGTTGAATCTCTCCCCCTTGTAAATGATTTCTACCACTTTCTCGGTCCCGACTTATAGAAAAACTGTTGCATGCACTCCAGAGTTAGTGCTTTTAGACAGTTTCAAACGTTACAGGGAGGAGACAAGTGGTTGGCCGGACTTCCAGGATTTTCTGAGTACGCTTCACAACAGAAGTACATGGTTTCCATCGACGGTTTTAGGTATGCCCAGTCATCGGTGGTTATCTCAATCCGAACAACCCACAGCACTCATGTCACATGTTTGTAAGCTTGACTGGTGATCTCTGACCTGCAGAGCATCGCTCCGTTTCTAGCCGATTCCAGTTGGACCGCGGGTGTTTTAAAAGAAGGGCTGTTATCTAGCTGGATAAATAGGAACGATCCGTCAAAAACGAGACCAGGGTAAGTGAATGTGGGAATAACAAATCAAGGTTGACTCTCTAAACTGAAATACTAGTGCAGCGAGGTTGAGCGATCACACTATACCGCTCACACTACTACTCAGTGGCCGGGCATAGACATACATTTGGGTATTGAAGTGACTGTGAAAAATACAAGAAGCACTGTGGTGCACTCTGGCATGAAATGGTGTTTCCCGTAAATGAACTTGATATTGACAAACTTTGCGTCTCTGAATCAGTGTTTTGTGGAAATAACTGTTTTTTCGTGGTTGTGCCGAGGTATATGCCCCACATGTCGATTCTGAGAATAAGTAACCCTTGCGTCATCCACGTTCTTGGCTCACACCACTAGCTCAAAGCCGTAGCTCTGATTTGCTCTCATTATCACTTCTACATTGTCGCCAAATCACGAGCTACATATGGTGTCGACAAATGAAACGCCTATCTGAGATAGTGGTCTTGTCGATTAAATCACTTTGTGTTTTCTAAGTGTCTGATACCATGTGAGCACGAAACTGGAGGTAATTCAAAGTGGGTCTCATCACGATATTTAATTACAGGGAGTGATGAAGACAGTGTTGAAATGAAACTAATAAACTGTAAATTATGATACTCTGACTGTCATTATAGGAGAAGAGTTGTTGAATGTTTATTATGAAAATAATGGAAGCGAAATACGTAGTATACAACATTCAATCACATGACGTACGCGCTTGTAGTCTCAGACGTGTAACTTTCGTGCATATAAATATTTTACCCTAGCAGGTTCACAGTGCACCACGGTTGAAGCGAAGGGCAGATTCTGCTAATTTGACCGAGACCAGCATTATCGAAATCTGAGCTAGCAGGAAAAAACAGCTGGCAAATAATTTGTTACTTTCAAACTTTAACACCTGCTGCTCGGAGCATACAGTGATAGTAAGGTTTTTACACGATACACGTAACTGCTGAGCTGGAACAATCATCAACTCGTCTGTACGTTTCTGACGAACTTCAACTACCTATGCAGCCATGCTCTAAAAGTATCGTATAATCATTTGGAAGCAATCACAATTTCTGTATATTGCATGCAAGTGCTCTGACGTTTACACTGATCTACTGACCACACTTGGTCTGAGATGAACAGCAGAAATAGTCCGCAAATGAATTAGTGTCTTCAGACTTCAGCATACTAATTTTCACAAACCATCGCACGTTATGAGCCTAACCTAACTCGATCAGGTTGGAAGCCGATATGACACAAATATCTGGTTGTTGATAAGGTACACACAAGCAAGCATATGGTAACAGTGGCAGTGATCTGAAACAAATTCGTAATCAAACGGGCCACCGGGAAGCTTATAAATGTTCTAAAACGTTTTTGTTGGAAGGCAGTCACACAAACCGTAGAAAGGTTTTGACTTTTTTGGTGAAAAGTACCCTGCTTGCATCTTGTCTGAAGTTCTTGTGTGTTTCACGCCGGACAGCGATCGACTTAAGACTTACCTGATCCCATTTAAGATGACAAGAATGACCACAGAAAGAATCCAAATGTTCTTAATTGGACGGTACAGGGTAGTTCATCTGACTGGAATTAAACACTCGATTCCTTCCTGGACCTCAACTGTGTGCTGTCTAATCTCTGTGTTTAATGTGTTGTACAGAAAAGAAGGTGTAAACTTTACCAGCGTTCAGTGTGACTTTCATTATGAAAATGCGTAAACCACCCAGTTAACACTCATTCACACATTGTAGTAGAATTCATCAGTAGTCAACTCTAGAATCAGCCGTTTGCAGTCATTCTCATCAGATCACAAATCAAGCAGCTCGGGAAATGTCTAACAGAATAAGATAGTTCGTAGTCCATACAGCTCACTGGTGTATGCGCCAAAGTGGCAAGCGTATTTGCCAC
The DNA here is from genome assembly GCA_013368495.1 of Paragonimus heterotremus. NCBI lineage: Eukaryota > Metazoa > Platyhelminthes > Trematoda > Plagiorchiida > Troglotrematidae > Paragonimus > Paragonimus heterotremus. The sequence goes on from LUCH01002346.1 coordinate 53,512, forward strand.
GAGACGCGTGACTTTCGGCCTCCAGTGGTTTACCATCGGTCCAGTTACAACTGACTTTGGGCCAACTGGCCAATAGAAATGGACAGTTTTGATATTGATATGTTCCCCGAGCTTTGCATTTAGGTTGCAAACGTTTCATCGCCAAACGAGGTGACATCATCAGTGCGTAAGTGTTTCAACGCTCAAAATCTATACGCTGAAACACTTACGCACTGATGATGTCACCTCGTTTGGCGATGAAACGTTTGCAACCTAAATGCAAAGCTCGGCGAACATACCAATACCAAAACCATCAGCCCGAGCTAGGAACATTACCACCACTGTTCACAATTATCAGAAAAGTAAAAAGTTTGTCGTGCCCAACCCGTGTATTCTGCACCATTTGCACTTATTCGTCCGTGTCTGATCACACGGTGATCACAAGTCACGTTAACTATTCAGGTCCCTTTGTTCCTTGATTTACTAACTGGTGGACTGCATCCCCTGCACACATTTCCCATTGGCTGACGTGTCATCCCTTCAAATGCTTGGTTGTGCATCGCTCCTTTTGACATGTGTTTGATCTATCCGTTGTTTGCTACACGCGTCTTATCCGGATCAGTCATTTTACTCCATCTCTGGCTGGATATAACATTTTACATGAACTGTTTCGGAGCACACGGACAAGCACCGTAGGCTGATGATTGTGACCGGTGTTCTAGTCCAGCTTATCCTGTAAAGTGTCCACTGATTTATATGAGTTTTTGTCTCTCATACCCAAATGATGCATAATTTAAATAACTGTAAATCACAATTTGATTATCCACTACAGGCATAGCTATACGTAATGCCGTCAACCCCTGAAATGAACATGCTCTGTGTGCGTAACTAATTGCTATTTGTGATGTCCGTGAATCTCAGTCGAATTCCATTGACCAATAGTTGTACGACCGTGTTCAAAATCCAATTCCATCTAGCCAAATAACGTGAATGACTGTTACTGGATCATTGCTTAATCAGTAGAGAGTTCACCGTAGAACACTTACACTAATACAATGTTCAACTCATGTTAATCAGAAGCATTAACAATAGATTGAATGCAGTCAGACTGATTGTACCAACGTATCCCAACATTCATGTCCAATATGCTTTAATTCTCTCGCGGATTGTAAGTGGTTCATTTGGTCTGATTATGCTTTTGCGTCAAGAATAAAACGTTATCATTAGGGGAAATTACGGACAGCTAACAATTTGTTCTGAAACCCACCATGCAGATGAAATGTTCCATTTTTAATACGAATTATTGTTCTCTACTATCCATCCTGTTTCCCCGTATTAACCATTAGGTCTAATCAGTGACCTAGACTTAACGCGACCTATTCAATTTCTCCGCATCAATCCACATTGTTTATTGTATATTAAGACGTAAAACTAATCGTTGTTGTAGCATTCGTCCTTTAAATCTCGAGTAACTCCAAACAAAAACCAAACTCCAAATCTAAAATGAAATTTGATGGGTTTGTCCGATAAATCAAACCTAAATCATTTTACTATCAGGAGAGAACAGTAGGAGCAGATGTAAAATAGATAACACAGATACAAGTGAACAGTTATGAGCTGTGTCCGATACGGTTCAGCTGATAACAGCTAGATAGAGAAGTGACGGAGAAGTAGCAACAGGGTATGCAAATAATCAAGCAGCCGTTACCCGCGCGATCGGTAGGTTGTTCCAATGGTAAATGAGACAACAGTGTATTTGGTGTTAATAACTATACCTGCTAGTCTGGACAAAGAACCCGGGAATTAGCGAGAGGTGGGTAGCTATCTCAGTAGGGGGGATCATAGCATGTGGGTGAATGAAAGAGGTGCAGACAGACAAGATAAACGGAGGCATTCAACTGAGTTCAAAGACGATCATGTGAGAAACAATTTATTTCTTTTATCAGACTGAATAGCACAAAGAGAATACGAAATTCGCGAAGTAAAGTCATTTCGTACATTACTTTCAATTGTAAACATGCGTACATCAATTCATTAGTACTAAGACAAAATTTTGACATTGCGAAAACGTGTACAATTGAAGTATCATCAAAACAACATGACCTAAAATGACTTGTATACTACCTTCTCGATTTTTTAGGGACAGTGAGGAATCCACTATCTCAAGACAGAAAAGCATCCGATACTAGACTCATTTAAATTAGTCGACTGTAAATTTCAAGATCAGATTCGTCAGCATAGGCTAGAAATAAGCAAGCGATCTGCATTGACCGGATATGAAGTTAAAAAGATCGCATTATTTCGCACTTATGAGTTCTTCTCGGTTTCACCGAAGGTACGAGTAATGAACAGTGGGCGATATCTTAGCTAAATAGTTACAGTGATCGTTTTTTTTAGAGAGGACTGCTCAAGGTGAATCTCTTAAGAACAAAACAATTTGGTTCTATTCCATAAAGCCTTACAGTTTAAGCCGTTTTATAGATATCACCTACAATTCAAAAACTCTTCAATTGTAAAGCATCATTGCCTTCAATAGAAACGTGTTGATTGTATGTTCAGACTGAAACAACTGAGAGCCTCATCAAATGTCATCAGCAAAACACTTATGTTGCTGCAGCATGTTTGCGTGACGTGTTTGCAGACGTCAGTTCGGAAACCAAAACATTGCTTTGTTTGAAGTGGCGTGCTGACAACACCATACACTAACACTACATACGTACAACCACGTGCCGTGTTCTCATACGTGTGAAGTAGTAATCACAACCAACCATGGCAAGCAATCAATTCAGGCTCAGCCCATCAATCAAAGTCTGTAAATCGATCGCAAGGCCACAGTAGCAGCGGTTTCACAGATCAGGCTAGTTTAAGTTGTATCCACAATTGTCGGCGTGCTCCAGTGAGAAGTGTATTGAAAATTGTAAATTTCAAGGACCGCTTCATGTGACTTCAACAAGAAGCAACTGTTGTCTATAAGGGATAATATGAACGTTCTGAAAATGAACTGAAACTGAAGAACACTTGACGGAACTGCTGCATATTTTGGGATCAGTAAACCTCGGGTGCACATCGTTTTATTGTTCCAAAAGGGCTATGGCGGGCATGAAGGCCAACAGTCTACAAGTATGCGACAGTACGTAATCTAGCATCCTAATATTTGAGTTGGTGTATTAGAAGAGATAACAAGTGCTACTTCACGCATAGGTGAGCTTGACCTTGTCAACTTAGCTGTGGAAACGATCCGGAACGTATGATTGTTTGCACACCTTTTAGGAACTCTCTTCCTAGTTAGGAACAGTTGACAAGAATAAAAACTGTGGAAGGGTTAAGTTCTTGTTTGAATAGGTCACGTCCGTAAATCAAACCAATTCCAAGTTAGTCAAATCAGGGTTTGATTTATGAACCATGCATTTACACAATCATCCCATATGAAGACAAGATATTTAATAAAGCTATTAGTTCGGTTTTTCAAACTTGTCTAGATTAATAAGAAACCCCACTGAGTAGGGGACAACAGAATAACATCACCCTCAACTGATCGCAACTGTCGCATTCCCATAGACTTTCCAGTCGGCCCATTTCGAACTGCAGAATCACTAGACTCGAGTTTCACTTTCATTAGAGCTCGTCAGTAGTGCATATCCTTGCCATTGCCAGGACTAGAACTCCGGCCACGCTTTCAAGAGGCAACCGTGTTGACCACTGCGCCACTGATTTCACATTAGTTACGACCGAATCATCGTTTGTGAACGCTTAACCACTTTTGCTTGTGAGCAATGGTCATGTTGTCCGATCGGCTCGAGAGGAAATACAGTAACTGTTCTGTTAACTCCAATCGATGATTCCTCGACTAGGACTTCTCTCCGAATTGAAACCACAGAAATCATTAACTCTTTGAACGGTATTTTGACTATTGATGAGTAGTAGGGGATTGTGGTCTTTATATATGTTGAACATCACCTACAGTTGATCGCAGCTGTCGCTTTCCCATAGATTTTCCAGTCGGCCCCTAACGATAGTGAAACTCGAGTCTACCGTTTCTTTTCGAAAGGGGCCGACTAGAAAGTCTATGGGAATGCGACAGCTGCGATCAGTTGTGGGTGATACTCAATACGTATAAAAACCAAAATCTCCTACTCATCAGTAATCAGCGTATGTATGACATACATTTGAGAGATTATGGAAGAGGATGGTAGGAATCACATAAAATTGTATAGGCATGCAAAAAATCTGGAACACAATAGATTCTGTCAGATTGTAACTAGAGGTTTTGCCTCAGTTGGACAAATACTTAATGGATCTGGAGATGAGTCTTCAAACATTGGTTAAAACTCCAGAAAAAATAACTGGATAACAATATTGTCAAATGGGAGTAGGCGAAACTTCACAAACAAAGAATGGGATTACAGAAGACTCGGAACGATTTTAGACGTGAAATATAATACCTGAATCTCTTCACTTTAGTGAAAACATCGTTAGAATGGACAAAAAATCAACGTAACACCAACACAACATCTAGGATCTAACAGTTTAGGACCTAGGAAGTACCTCGTTTTACGTTGTTTTATAGATGTGCCGTTTAATCCTGCTTTAATGGACTCGTGGAGGCTCCCATCAAAAAGGAATCATTATGTTTGTAGTGCTATTGTAGGTGTGTGAAGTGGGCCTCAATGCAGGTTGTAAACAGCCAAGACGTCTGCAGAGACTGCCCATACTTGTGTATTAAGGGCGGACGGTCACACTACTCACAACACTACCAGTAGTCAGGCGCATGTATGTATCTGAGTGATGAAATAACATTGAGAAATACGAGAAGGGACATTGGGGTGCACGCTGACATGAAATGTTTTCCGTACATGAACTTGGTAACCGTGACGTCCCTGAACCAATGTTATGTGAAAATGAGTGTTTTTGTTTGTGGTGATGTTGAATTATATACCCCATATGTTTGTTCTCCGAATAAGTAATCCTTTCACCATTCCCGTTCTTGACTCACAGTACTTGTAAACATGAAACACTAATGTGCAGATGTGATCTTGTTGCGTTACGTTCATTTCATAATAGCCCTTTCAGCGCTTGAAATCATGCTTACTTTTATTACAAGCACTGAGATGGAAAATGTGCACATAATACAGTACATCAACCGACACCAATCAACATATTCTTTCCTAGTAAGTATTAGATCTGTTCTTACTGTATGTCCTGTTGTTTAGTTAACTGCCCAGTGTAGTCTGTCTTGATGAACAATTCAACACGATCGCGAGAGAACATGAAAGAGTTCAGGCAGAATTAAGGACGGAAGGAGGGTGAAAAGTAATAAACGGACACAGTGAAATAATTTGCACCAACTAACAGCTGCGAAATGTAGAAAGCAGGTGCAGCTGTGGATCTGAGCTGTGTTGTTTAAAATATAAAAATGTCTGGTCCATTCGAGTGACAGTGCGTTTTTATGAGAAGTTGTTTATATAGTAATGAATATAACTCAATGGTATCTAAATTTATTCTATGAAGAGGGTAACACGGACTGTAAAATGTATTTATTTAATGGGTGCTAACAACCTGAGAAGTATCACTGGTTCTCCTCTTAATTATCAATACTTTTTTACATACTACTGATTAGTTGTACATGAGTAGCTGTATTTCAAACCTACGGTAGTAATAAACAAGGTTTTTGAATGTGAACTTGAAGGGGATCACGAAATTGAAAAGAAACGATTAATAGTTTTCCATTTTACTTACACATTCTAATCCAGAAAGTACATCCAATTTCTTCATTCAAAGGACGCATACACTGAATCCAGTCATAAATGATGAGAGATCTTCTGATTACTGTGAAATTGAAATCAAATCACATTTTTCTGTTCACACTTATGTAGTTTTATCAACGCCATACTCCTCGTAACATAAAGTAAACTTTCTGCAAGGGTTACGTAAAAGTGTTTTCTATTTAAACAATTCAGCACTCAACGATTGCTCACGTGTAATAGACCATGGGTAAGTTTAGAATGAACAGTTGGGCGTATTCGGGGGTCCTATTTTACCAAACCGGTAATGAACTATTAAATACTATAACCTAGTTCAACATGTTTCGTACAATTTATACGTTGAAAAAAGCGATCACTGTCGGTTGTTAAACCAAAAATGTTCAGGGAATGTTTGAATTGAATGTAGATAACAAATTTTTGGGGAAAGTTTTCAGTGGCAGAGCCGTCATGGTCTCGTTTTCCACTTATCTGACTGTGACGTATCATCGCTAGAACATGTGCACCTTTCAATCGAGTTCTCTCTCTGCCCGTCCAACACTTCGCCTGTCTGTCTCCTATGTCTGCAATATGTTCGATAATCCATCGGCCAACTACCCAGACAGATCACCGATATGTCCGTCTGTCATTCGATCTATAACTGAATCTTTATTCGGACCTGTAGGTATTGGCGAAACTAAATTTGGTCTAGCGTACAGAAACTTACTTTCGACCCTTTGTTTACTTTTTCTATGGTTACCAAAAGTGCAACCATATGATCGCTAGGTCGAAGCTATTCGCGGAATCCCGTCATTGATTTAGGAGGAAGGACGCTGAAAACCTGTACAATTGGGACTACTGTGTGCTTTTATGTTATATTTGCTTAGTATGTGTAACTGATCAGATTAGTCAACAACACTAGTTAGCAGGTGAAATTTCACTACAGTTTTGAAAGTACGCATAAGATCAAAAATTCTTTTCTCAAAAGACCGAATATGTCCAGGGTAGAAATACTTGTCAACTTTATTGGGGAAAATGTACATTAGCGTACACTGATTAACGCATCAACTTTTCTTACAAGCTCATGTTTAGACCATTGGTATAACTGATCCTGGTATTGATCCGACTCGGTACAAAAAATTTCTTAGAATTAAATGTCAGATCACGTGAGAATCCGTGTTCTTCTGTCACATAACGAAGGTAGTTATAGAAGTTTCGGATAAGGATCGGCGGAGACTATCAAGCTGGACATGAGAGGGAATGAGGTTCCCGTTAAATGAATGTTTCCATCAGTCATGCTTGATGAGGCTTGAAGTCATCAAGTAACAAGGGTAAGAAACATGTCCAGTAGGGAAAAAGAACAGACAAAGTCAAAAACTGGTATAGTGTGTGTACTGGCTTCTCCGTGCCTCTCCTAAGGAATAGTCGGTTCTCAGTATCAGACGTATTTTCGAGTGATTAGTTTTAAAAACTTCCTGTTTCTCAAATTATGAGATCCACACTCCCGCAGGTTCCGTATCAATCTTCAATGCTTTGAGACCCAATGTTTTTAACGCCTTTATCTCCTCATAAAACTAGATTGCCAGGACTGGTTTAACCTAATGATGATCAACTATCGGGTATCAATACAGGCAGTTGGGCTTCCTCCTCGCACGGCCTCAATTCCACTCGCGTGAACGGCGTTGAATGTGTTTACCATCCCCCAGGAAACCTGACTACCAAGCCGTGTTGGCAATGACTACATCAGTTGCCCCAGCCTTGAAGTTGTTCGATGAGTCCACCAAAGACGTGTATCTGGGCCTAGTTTTCTATCTACCATTAGTAACCATTGGGCCTCTATATATAACGTTGATGCTTTGTCTTGAGTGAGAGAACTTTAGTGGTTCCAAATACATATACTTCAGTTAAGTATGTCCAAACAGAACTGTTCACCAACATGTCCAGAAATCGAAGTTACGGAAGACAACACATGTCAACCGCGCATACATCAGTTCTATCAGCTATCGTCGCTATAGGAAACACAAACTGACAGACGGTGAACTGCAGTTCTGGGGAGTGAGGTGTATCTTTCTGTGATAAGTGTCTTTACGAAGTGGCTCAAACGATTGTTATCGGTTGCGTGTGCGATTCGAAGTACTTCAACAGCATTCATCCACTAACCTATATTAAGAAGACGTTAGGTGATTCATAAAACCGACAGTTTCTGCTATACCGACTGCTTAAGTAACATGACATTTTGACCTGCCAAATATTCTACTGGTTTCGAAACATCTCTGGTTAGTGGACGATATCGTTTTTTCTTTCATGTTGATACATATGGCCAAACATGTGTTTGTCAATTGGTATTGAAACATTCGTTTGTTATGGTGTGGAAACACCGTAGCTGCAGAAGTTGAACCCAGAGTTCTGATGCAAATGACTGCAGGTACTTTCAATGTCAAAGGTTGGCCCTGGTGGATTCCAGTGCTGACTGTTTGAGAAACTATGCTGGGGTGGGCAATGTCTTGGATAGTTTGATGGATTTCATATGACGCAGTAGGATACGTGGGTAATTGAGTCCAAACATGAAAGTCCTGCCCTTCTGGTTTCGTAGCTCAGCCGATACAGCACATTGTGCACTTCGGCACTACTTTCCTGTATCTGATTAGAGTACAGTCGATGCTCAGTTTTTAATAATTGGGTCTATTCCAAACCACAGATACGGATGCCCAATGAGCGCTATTTAACGCACGTCAACTGTGTCACAATCTTGCTGATGGCATTATTTTTCTTAAGAAGCGGCCGCTAGAAAACCTCATCGGTATTCCATCTACAACTTGAGGCTTCGAGTATTTTCTGATAGAGTTGTCAAGATGGTCATCACCTTTGAGATTACTTAGTGACACCGCGCATTCTAATTTACCTGTAGTATGTAAATAATTCACTTGTTTTGTGAAACAACCTTCTCGCCACTTACTTTACACTTTCACTTTGTAAATTTATGAATATTTGAGGTGTTTTTAGCTCCATACTGCATCGGCCCACTTTCAGTGTAAACTAGGTCGCCCTATCTGTTACATACACCAGGATGGATAGAGGAAAATATGTTATTGTTGATCTTGTCTCCACTGTCCAAACCGATTTGTTTTTTGGATCCTTCCAAACCCTCATTACTCGTGTTTATCCATTCGGTCTAATAACAGGAATAACTGATCACGCAAATAGAATTACGTAAGATGTACTCGGCAGAGACATTTCGACCGATCTCTTCGGTTACGATACGCGGACTATGATCAGTTAACATACATCAATTTAAATAAGTGTAAAATACGAATGAGTCATCAGCTACGATGGAAATAGCACACAGTACCCGTCATGTTCGAACGGGCTATCGTTAGTTAAAAACAAACGTACAAAATTCAAATTTCAAACTGGTCGAGTAAGAAACTAACGGTGCAGACAATATCGGTCTTACAGTAAGGTACGCGGAAATAAACGGAAACTAATAGGCAGTCCAACATAGAGCTTAATACAAGAGACGAAAATAAACTTATGTAGACGGTACAACCGAAACATTCAAATAATAACAACACTGTAGAGTATATCTCACATAATTCTACTTGCGTGTTCTAAATTTATCCGGGGACGTAACTATTTCAAATAACTGATCATAAAAACACTATCAAGGTAGGTCCTCTCTGTTACCACCCACCCTCTGGCCTTCAACCTACATTGCATAGGCCTAGAATGTGAGTTATAGACACTTTAAACGTTTGCATTCTGAGAGAGATAGGTTACTGTTGCATGAAATTGAGACTTGTTGAGTGTTGATATCTGCTGTATTTCAGTGTATCGAACTGGTGGTACACCCGTGGTCTACTCGATAGTAATTGTGACTCCATATTTGTCGCTATCGGTCAGGCGGGAGTAAGCGTAGTCATCGTCACAAAATCCGCTTGCCAGGATATCTTAAGACCAAATCTAGATAATAGATCTTCAAACAACTTTTCGTTACACCTACACATGTCCCAGCTGGCCACAACATAGTCATAGACGTCTGCTACTAGGACCTGATTACCCTTTTACGCCCGATACATAGTTCTTTAAAGGCTAGCTTGCTAATTGTAATACGTTGTAAATAGTACGGGTAAAACCAAACATCTAAATAATATCAGAAGGATATACAACCAAAGTGTATTGTAAATAACGGACAAATATAACAAGTGCACTTATAGCAACAGTTTGGACAAAATACACAAATGTAATCCGGGAGTGTGTTAGTGGAGTGTTGGGTGGAATCCTATAGATGTCAACGTAAGGATCTATAGGTGGAAACACTGTGTAGGCCACGGAGCACTGTAGCTGTGGTTTGTTCACCTGCTCCCGAGGGAACCAGACGGGTTGTGGTCACACGTGTGTACGGTCTCGTTGTCTTGTCACCTCCGGTGAGGCCACTGGGTTGAATCACGTGTCATAAGCTAATGTCCGAGATGAGGTTGTTGTGTGCTGCTGTGTGTGTGTGCGTCTGCGTATGACATTGACTGCAGTGGTGTTGACAAACTGTGAGTAGATCGAAGTCACTGTGGGTTCATATGCGTAAGGGTTGCTCAGCGGTGGATGTATGGGCATAATATTCAGGTCCAATGCCACAGTAAGTCGGTCCAGGTATATGACCTTGACCACACAACGGTGTGCTGCTACAGTTCTGCTATAAGCAACTTGCGTGGGGATACGGACAACCAGGTCAGCCGATTCAACAATGCCGAGCCCCGTTTAGGTGAACGGTTTTGGCATGCAACACATCGCCCCCATAATTGTGGGTGGCTGTTACAGCCGTGACCACGTCAGTGGTTATTATTAACCAACACCAGTTTTGGACATCATTTACGTCATAGTCATATTTCATATAGATTGAACATCACCCACAATTGATTCAAACAGCTGTCGCATTCCCACAGACTTTCCAGTCGACCCCTTTCGAACTGCAGAATCACTAGACTCGAGTTTCACTCTCATTAGAGCTCGTCAGAAGTGTATATCCTCTCCACTGCCTAGACTAGAACCGCGGTCACGCTGTTCATGAGGCAACCGTGTGTACCACTGCGCCATTGACCTCACGTTAGGCACGACCGAATTATCATAGGTGAACACTCAACCACTTTTGCTTGTGAGTAATGATTAGGTTTCCCGATCGCCTCGACAGGAGACACAGTTACTGTCTGTTAACTCCAATCGATGACACCTCGACTAGGACTACTTTCGCTTGTCAGTAATGATCAGGTTGCCCGATCGAAGCAAAAGTGGTTGAGTGTTCACATATGATAATTCGGTCGTGCCTAATGTGAGGTCAATGACGCAGTGGTACACACGGTTGCCTCATGAACAGCGTGGCCGTGGTTCTAGTCTAGGCAGTGGAGAGGATATACACTTCTGACGAGCTCTAATGAGAGTGAAACTCGAGTCTAGTGATTCTGCAGTTCGAAAGGGGTCGACTGGAAAGTCTGTGGGAATGCGACAGCTGCTTGGATCAATTGTGGGTGATGTTCAATCTGTATGAAAATCCAAATCCCCTACCACTCATCAATAGTCATATCCGGTGTTTTCTTTTTCTGAATCGGATCTGGTCTCAGTAAGACCACACAGTAGCTAGTTATATGTGATACCACTTCATTTAGGAGTGTCGTTATTACTGGAGCACATACCTCGATACAGAACATGCATTGGTTTAGTGTTGTTTTGTTTCATATTTGGCAAGCAATTACCCCATTGACCGCAACGGCCAGCTCTTGCTAAACTACCCAAGTCGTTAGTGAGACCACTTCATTATACATTTTAAGAATTCTAATGTTGAGTGCCAAAAACACGGATGGTGGAAGTGTTATTTATTCAGGAAATCAACACGGGCTATGCGTTTCAACATGACAACAAACCAATACACTGATCTGCATATGATACTGGGCTCAAAACGTCACGGTTGCCACAGACGCCAATGCTCGCTTCCTTCATGTATCAAGAACCATTTCATGCCATGTTGCACTCCGATGTTTCTTCTTGTACTTCGGTGTCAAAATCCATGCTGTTGACTTACTGCTGATCAGTAGTGATGTGAATAGTATGGTGCGATCGCTGCTCCTCAATACACCAACCTTGGCGACTCCAACAGCTACTGCACTCGGATCTCACAGGCCGTTCACACAGTTTGTGATGCACCATGAGGAACCATGGTTTGTGAGTTACAAACAGGCTTCAGAAAAGTCCTTCGAACTGCTAGATACCAAATGGGATGTTGCCCACAGAAATCCATATAAGATGCCAACCGGGGGTATCCCAAAGAAGCTCAGGCGGTTTGAATAAATGAGAAAGTTAACGAAATGAAAATCGCTGCTCTTATAAGACATGCAGTTGACATCTTTAAACTCATGCGGGAGTTTGTCTTTCAATAAAACTGTTAGCTAGACAGATCACACTCATTAATAGTACATTAAAAAGGTTGGATTGTTAGGCGTAACACTTCGGGTATCAATTCACCTGGTATCCAGCTTCTACCTTGTAACCAACACAAACTTATTGTTTATCAGTCTTTCTGATAGGCTTAGAAGAACTCATCAAAATTGAGGTCCGCAATGATGAGTTGGCGGCATCCGAGACGGATTAGCCTGTCACAGTGAACGAAGCCAAAGGACGCCTGCGCTTTAAACCATCACCACAAGTGGATTGCACTGCACCACTTGAGGTTCCACTCACACACCACGTATCCGGTTTAAACCCGAAGGAATAAGACCAGTAGGTGTGTAAGTGAGGCATTTGTGTCCAGCTGGCCAATGCTGGTTAGCCAATGGAATGGCTAACAGGGAAAGGAAACCTTTATCTTTCGGGAAATAAATAATGAGAGAGACTGCGATGACAAGATCCATACCAGGGAGAAAGATGTGTGAAATGTAATACAAGAAGCATTTCAGTACACGAGTGCATGCTAGTGCAGTGGAATTTGCAATCCTTCTTCAGAATTTCGTACAACGGGCTGGCCAACTCATTGAAGTTCTTGATGAAAC
>LUCH01002346.1:68849-86953 GCA_013368495.1 Paragonimus heterotremus
CCGTCCGAATTGTATTCCTCCAAGCAGTCCGGTTCAACGCTAAGTCTTCCCAACATCTGCACATCGGCTGTCAAACGCAGTAGCGCAGTTGGCTAAAATGGCCTCGTGCCAGCACTTATTAAGGGAGCGGAGGTGTCGGTAAAGGCCTTTACCCAGTAGTTACAACTCGTTTGGAAGACGCAGAACATCTCATTCAGCCAGAATCACTTGAGAGTAGGTCCCACATTCAAGAGGAGATTCAGGGGCTATTATGGAGATCATGGAGACATCAGCCTGGTCTCATCCATGACAAAGGTTCTGACATCCATCATATCCTGTAGATTTACTGCATCGTGGGAAACATCTATTAGGAAGTAACAAGCAAGGTTTCTTTCTGGTCGAGGATTGGGCACATTTTTACTCCATTCCAAGTTTTGGAGCAGTGCTATGCTCACTGACATTAGCCATTTGCTGTTTGTTCTGACTTCAAAGGTTCGCTCGCTTAAATGGATCTGTATACACTTGTAAAGTTGCTTAAACCCATTCGGCTGACTTATTGTGAACGTGTTGTCGGCGCTTTATTCTCAGACTTCGGCTCTACGGTGAAATGTACAGCAACCTCACCACTAATGGCAGCATTCGTCAAAGATAACCACTTTCAGCATTTTTGTTTACTTTTCTTATAGACATAATAATTCAAAACTCTCTGCGGTAGTCACATTGTGATAGCGTGGATATTCTTGATTATGCTAACCACAAGGTTTGTCCATTTTCAAATGGTACAGATAAAATTTAACAATCTGTTAACTATTTCGGAATGTATCCAGCAGCCTCAAAGTGTAAAAGTGTTTCTGTTAGACTGTTGTGGATACGTAGATTTAACTTTGAATAACGAAGTTATGGAGGTTGTTGACCGGGTTGTGTACCTGGGAAGTTGTATATGCGGGCAGGGGAGGTTTTAGGGAGTAGAGCATATGCTCGTATCATTAAGATTAGGACAGTATTCGCCAATGCGTGGTATCTATGACGATAGAACGACATCTCTCAAGCTTAGGGTTTGTGTGTATAGGGCAACTAGGGGGTGTGCGCTATGTGGTCATTCAAGGTAGCAGACGTTGTCAGTCTACAAGTATTCGATCATCGATCGCTTTCATCGGGTAGCACTGACTGTTAAGTAACAAAGAAGTTTGCAAACGGATATTTGGTAGCGAATGTCAATCGAGTTCATTCGCGCGGTCTGCAGTTTTATTTTATCCACCAGATCTAAGTTTCGACAGAAATACCTCAGCGAAGGGTGCGTACTATTCCCAGGTAAATGAACCGTTCAGACGGCGTTATCCTTAAAAGATGCACACGGGTATAGCGTTGTTTATTTAGCGCTCTTCGTAAGTGGTATGTGTTGTGTTAGTCATTGTCTGACTTCAGATTTTTAATCGTGTTGTTGATTGTGGTTTAATTCAAATATTTTATCCTGGCGAATTGGAAAGGATATTCATTTTTAAATTCAACACACGTCCCTTCACATTAGCCTTTCAGTAGTTTTGTTAAATGCACGCACGTAAACGTGTGCGTGTCCGTGCAGCGGATCCGCCTGCCTGACTCACCATTCATGCCACGTCAGTGAGTCCATAACCTTGTCCTTGTCCAAATGCGATTGGACTGGATTATGTTACCTCCCTGATTGGACATGCGAGTTTTAAACTACTTACGCTTATGTGTTGGCATTGGAAATAATACTGCCCCATTGTTCAGCCGTGACCACCGGTTGTTGGCTGCACTTCTTACCGTGCACTTGTCGTCCTTGATACAGTACACTTCTGCCGCTTAACCGTACGTGCCTTTTACATTCACGATACAGCAATTGAATACTCTACTCGTTACAGTATAACATACAAGATACTTTGCCATCTTTTGAATCTAAGGGACACAATTTTATTTCCATTCACCGAGATAACCCTGCTTGTCAGATCCGAGGTTGAATGAGTTGATGTTTTCACTGAGATTTCAACTTGTGACCTTCTGTACTGAAAACACGTGTTTTTCCCAAAAGAAGTGTCTTACTAACTGTAAACTCATTATCGTGTTTTGACAGCTCCACACCGAACGAGCACATAATGTGAACAACGGACCACGGACATTTCCGCCGTGGGTGAGAATACAGATGTTGGGCGATGTGCGTACCACGGAGACTGTGTTGTGACAATTTTAAACAAGTAGGTTTGTTAGGCAAATGACGTTGTTTCAGCTCATTTAATTTAATGAGCAATACTACATCAACAGGTCAGGACGATGTATAATTGACTAGTATAACCCCAAAGAGGTTGTTACTGAGTCCTAGGCTAACCGTTAGTTAAGGGTGTTGAATAACAGCATTTGTCCAGCAATTATGTCATATCACGTTGGCCGACCCTGAGCGCGAATGGGTGACTTATTTTCAGCGAACAGCTATGGTGCACACTATGGCATTGTAATGTTAATTATGATGGCGTAGTAGGGCAAATTTTCCAGCTTACAAAAATCAGGATTGCCCAAATTTTCGTGCATTTAGAAATCATAGTTACCAACTTGGTTTTATACTACTCAGAAACCGCGTAACAATCTCACAGATGACTTTGTACCTTTAGTTGCAAGTCGACAGATACTGGTCACACATTCTGCCACCACCCTCAGAACCAGAGATAGTATACTGCACATTGATTTTATCGTCCAATGGTTAACCGACCACCTTCAGTTAACTCCAGAATAGTTGCTTTGTGCTTCACATTCCCTGCTAACTTGACATTATTTCGGATAGATGTGAACAGTGGTGGTGTTGTTCGTAGCTCGGGTTGATGGTTATGGTATTGGTATGTTCGCCGAGCTTGGCATTTAGGTTGCAAACGTTTCATCACCAAGCGAGGTGACATCATCAGTGCGTAATCGTTTTAGCGTGTAGTTTTTGAGCGTGGAGACATTATTGCTCCATTGTAAAATAACACACGTGTAGGCGGAATATCAGCATGGGCGGCTGATGAACCACGCATACGGATACAAAAAATCACGTTTGATCGATGCATCAGTTACGTCAATGGAAGATTCGTTTGTCCGTTTTCCATTCCCCAAGTTCGATTGGTTATATTTGAAACGTAAAGCGACCGACTTTAGCTGGCAATTGCCCAAACTTCATTCAGCACCTTCCAGTAACTCTGTTGTGTCAAGGTCATAAACTCAAAATAGTTACGTATGGTAACCGTGGGACAAAATGTCAAATCGAAATGAATCTCACAAGCTTACCGAACCGATCCTGACTTAACACACTAGAATGACCAAACAGTCATACGAAATTAGTATAGTGTTTTTCTCTCTGGTCAGATGATCGAATTAGATTGATACTATATCAATTTGAAGGTCCGGTGCGCTGTTTAACTTTCGTACACATCAATTCCGTTGTTCGAGTCCGGTGAAGCTGTAGCATTTGAACTCGTCTGGTTAAGAGTAAGCAATGCAATTGCTCGAGCCCAAGGGTAGTTTCGACCCTGTAGGAATGAAAGACCAAGGATTGCGGAGTCATTCGAGTTTGGTTGGGATTACTCACACTTTCACAGACGGAAATACCTAATGAACTTCACTATAGAGGATGAAATTATATTGCACTAAACACATTGTGTTTTCTGAATGCCTGAGTTGCTGGGGTCTCAAGTAGTTGAAAGTTAGCCTATCAGTTGTATCCAGACCCTCTTGTCTGAATGTGGTTGTGGCTGTCCCATGTATGGGCATCCA
This sequence comes from Paragonimus heterotremus, assembly GCA_013368495.1. Taxonomy (NCBI): domain Eukaryota; kingdom Metazoa; phylum Platyhelminthes; class Trematoda; order Plagiorchiida; family Troglotrematidae; genus Paragonimus; species Paragonimus heterotremus. Next base: position 72,588 of record LUCH01002346.1, read on the forward strand.
ACTATAGCGTGCTATTTTCAATAAACGATTGTCTTGCACTCTGCCATTTCCATTTTAGGGTTGAAAGTTTTAAACCCCAGACTGATTACGGCATTAGGCACCATGCCGGGCAGTCAAACGGGAAAAATCACTTGGCCGTTGCTCGGACGATAACCTTACGAGCAGCGATGTGGCTGTCACAACACATTTTTCAGGACAAGACAGCTCGGTCTATTCCAAAGGCTGTTTGGTTGGTAGATCACTCAACAAACACGATCGAAAAAGTGCATTCTGTAGGTAACATATAATCTCGTGCATAGTTGAATTTTGTTGAACTAATCAACCTGGGCGATTAGCTCATATGGTTACTAACACAACCCACTTTGGGATAAATCGAATCTGTACCGTCGGCTTACTTCCAGTTTACATCCTTCCGCTATTTCTCTGAGTCTCACAAAATGCCACCTTTCCAGATTCATTGTAGTCAGTGGTCGTTGGTGTAGATCCAGTAGCCATCTAAGAGGTCAGCTTATTCTGAGCCGGTAGACAACCACTATATGATACCTTGTTGATAATGTGAGTCATAAAAATATTCGTGTGCTTCACAGATCCTACACACTATTATCGACGAAGTAGTAGCATCGATGCTCTGATGTTATTGTATCGTTTTCATACAAAGTTAGGCAAATGGATGATAAGAGGTCGTCAGCATCGTCTAGCTGACAAGTAGCAGACATGAAACGACTTCACGATCAGAAGAGTCCCTGCAATTGTATACACATACCTTGTCACTGGTCCAGAACAAATGAAGCGATTTTATTATTGTTTGTTAGTTCCCAATCCCTATTGATTGTGCATCCTTTGCTGAATACTGTTCAATCATTTCATCCGAATGAAAACAGTTCGTCGGCCGTCGAAAAACAGAAAGTTGGGCCATACGTTGAGAGTTGAAAGATCAGCAGCTTCAGTGTTTAGATTGTAAAATCCTTGAATATATCTAAAGAAACTTTACCTGGATAAATGTGATGCTAGGGGAGCTCAGAAAATCAAAATTTCATTGCAGAAGCTGCGAAGCAGATTGATTTGCTTGGTGAGTGCAGCTAACGGGGATGATTTGCCTGTTTTTATTCTTTATGCATTTTGCTCTTTTTTCACACAATGTATCACTATCCACTTGACTGTAGATATCTTTCTTCAAAGTAAATTTCGCTGCATCCAGTCGCATTCATTACGTTAATTCCATCGTGACTCTCCGTTTCTCCAGTGCCAATTATTTCTCAGAAACTCTCCTTTGGTTCCAGTCCATCTTGTGTTTCTCCCCGCGAACTTTTGTCAACTTGATTAATTCTTACCCTCATTTTTAGTGGATGTTGCCTTAGTCCTGTTAATTAACTTTAGTTACTATTGGTCTATCGACCCTAGGTTTGAAGATTTGTCGATAGTTTCCATGTAAAAGTCACTACTTCTCGGTCCTTTCTATTAGTCAACAAAGCTTATCAATGTATCGACAGTGAATCCGTTGCTATGCTCTTGTTTGCTGGTTAAGTCAACGGGTGCACGCCTTGCAGTCACCAAACAGACGTAGGTTACGGGAAAAACTACAGGCAGCTCAGCGTGTCCGAGAGGGTCTGAAACAAATACAATAATTTAGCAATAATCGATCATTGAAAACAGCGTTACAGGATCTCAAAAGACCCACAAATGGATCATATAAGAACCAATTCGCTTCGTTTCCGGTTTTCTGACTTGAATGTGGCTTTCCTGAGCGAACCAGCACCCTGAGGAGAAAACGGTTAACAATTACGTTTTTTTAAAAAAACCTTAACATCGCTTATGCCTAATCAATGCTTTTGTATTCATATAGACTTTCCAATCAGCTCTTTCAAAAAGGAACACCAGGCATGAGTTTCGATCTTGTTAAAGTTCGTCGGTGATGCATACCCTTGTCATTGCCGGGATTAGAACTCTGGGAAATGATTCATGTAGCATTTGTGTTGGACATTATGCAGAAGTGGTTGATCGCTCATACGAAATAATTCAGTCCTATGTAATGTGATGTCAATGACGCAGTAATGAATACGGTTGCCTTATGTAAGCGTGGCCGGGGTTCAAAGTCCGATCATGGCAAAGATATATACTACTGTCGAGCACTGACAGAAGAAAAACTGGAGTACAGTATTTCTTCTAAAACAGGACTAACTAAAAAACTCAATGGAAATGCGAGAACTGTGACCAGTTTGAGTGATATTGGCGTTAACCCATCTAAGGTCCTAACAATATATCAGTAACTATAGTTTCACAACTGAAAGAGCACGTAAGGCTCTACTGTCTGACGCGAGACGTTGAATAACCATGAATATATCGGTGTGCTTGTCAAAAGCACGCGCAGAAGAACCCGTGTATGAATAAACTTAGTAATTACATTAACCGGTGGAAACAACACCCTTTTCAATGCAGTCTTACACTGAGTGCAGTATCCATTTGTATCATTCCAGTATGATGACCGGTAAAGGGCACTTAATCGTTCAAAACTACGTGGAACATGTAAGCTTGTCAAGACCGATAAACCTCAGCGTTCAGGAGAGGACATGTAGACTACCGCTACGAGTGGGTCAGTTTGCGTATGCAAAAGGTCAGAGAGTGAACCACAAAAAGTATGCGCTTTTCATATCTGATCTCATAAAACTAAAAGATGTTAACCATCATCTTCGTTGTTCTAATGTAGTGTGTTTTTGACTCACAACACTAGAGTATACTTTTTCTAGTTGTCTCTTTGTTAACCAATGGGGCTTTTTTCACAGACTGATAACTGCCATTCGTTTCTAGATTTCCATGCTAATGGTTTGTATTGAATTTTCTACAGATTCTGCTCTTGACTGTAAACTTAATCAATTTATTTAATCTAATGTAACGAGCGATAAGAAGCAATAAAATGAACTTTGAACTGAAAAATATGTCAAAAATTGGTACACCTGAATTACATTCATTGGAAAACATTAAAAATGCTGTACTCTAAGGTCCGATAAATTTATAAGCTTAGGTGATTTAAATCCTGCTTCAGTAACATTGTTATACAAGTGGGTGTTGTAATCATACTATTCCCGCGTAGTAACACCATTTCGTCAAACCTGAAGTACTTAATTTAAGAAGCGCAAAAAGTAAGGTCAGTTGGAAAGCAGTACTTTATATGTGTGAAACTATTTTTGACAGATCTTCGGCGTTGTGACTATTGTATAGTTCGAATGAGCTCGTTCGCTTCAGGTTGGACTCAAGTATCTGTAATCAGCTTTGGTTTAGTTAGTAAGCTGGCCTTGAGTTAAACATTCTGTTGTACTGTAACACTATGATAGCCGATATCGATTGGGTGAATGTACAGCTGCAGCTACAGTCGACAGAACAGATTAGCTTAGGGGAAATTGCCACTGTTTATATGACTTTACAATATCGATTTGGTGTGACAAACTCATTGGTCTTTTCATGAAGCTGTATTCGAAAACATTCCGGTGAATGTTTAGTTGATGGCTCAAATGAATGAATCGTTTGAAATTCACAAAATTCTTTATCATTCATTTGAATTCATTCAAGCTGTTCATGATCTTCCTGTGTCCGTTCTCGCCTTTCATCCTCACCTACCAATTTGGCAAGTTCTCCACATGAACTTGCTTCTAGTTTTCAACATTATGCTTCTCTCTTTTCCGATCCATGATTGAAAGTAAGTGTACTTTATTACTCAGCAGATCGATGCCATTGATTATTGAACAACTTACTTAAAACACACAAGAGAACGCGTAAAAACACATGAAGGTTGCTTAAAAATAGAACCTCAAACAAGTGACAAAAAGCGCTACCACATGAAGTACACAATAATTAAGAATCGTTATTAGCAGAAAGCGGATATTGGGTCACGTAATATGAATGATAGACAAGGGTGGCAAGCAGATGATTGAAGCCACTAGGTTGTTAAAATTATGTTGAAGTTATTCGCTTGTACCGGATCGATAGATTTCTATTCTCTGATTGTAGGATCAATCACGCTTACTGTAACCGCAGCCAGCGAGTGAACACCCAACACATGATGTCTTCGTGGAGCATGTTTGAACAAGTTGCAACGAAACATCCGTAATAGGCCCTGACGGTGTGCCATGATTTTTTCCACCAACTTGTACACACTCTTACCACCGAAAAATGCGACCGCATTCTGATACTGTCCAATAAACATCAGTTGAACAAATGTGCTTCACATAAGTCAGATGCTCGTAGAAAGACTGATGAGTCATCACTGAAAGCAACAAACCATCAGGCGTAACCAGAACAGCAAGCTCATAACAGAAGAACGTTCGGTCGTATGACAACCTGTGGATGATTAATGTGTTGTTGTCAGGTGAAGAAAACATATACGGTGACCATAAAATCCGCGATTACACAAGCACTTAGTGCCGACAGATGATCAGTATAACGTGATTCCAGCAAGGCCCCACTCCAACCGATCAGCTTGCAGACGTGCATAAGGATGCAAAAAAAACAGAAGGTACACAAAAACCAGTAGGAGTATTGGCGACTTGAGAACCAAAAAAGACTGAAACTCTAAAGAAAGAAATCCCTCAAAGAGGGCTGATCTCCTATGTTTCATAAACTGCCTATTTGTGAGACACAACTGCTGTGGTATTGTTAAAAATAGTGCGACAAGCAACTGAGGTGGCCGAAGATCGTAAGACATTTTCGTAAATGTCACATAAGTATGGCTGTGCAAGATGTCCCAAATGTTACTAGACTAATGCTTCGATATGGAGACAATCCGCTATTGGACACATGCGAAACCTGCTGGATTTACCCGTAGACTGACCAGTAGGTTAACAAGCACTCTTTCTGTTATACTTATAATGTAACTGACTGTTTTGACTGATTATGACGCGTCCACTTATAACATATGCTTGCTGCCATATGGCTAGCTGAACAGAAAATTACGAGTCTGTCCAAATGAACAGATGCGTCTATGGGTTGCCCCTTAAATCGTTCCTATTTAATTTACTTCGTTAACCATCAGCTGTATTACACCGCTTCCGATACAGATTCTGTCCTCAACTGGTTTCACTGTTTACTTCATTATTCTTCATAAACGTCAGGGTTATTTTGTGATCGTATCCGATCGAATTTCTCACTTCTGATATTTGAATACCATCCACTCGCGGATATTGGAAAAGCAATTACCACGAGTGGGCAAACATCAGTAGATCACCAACGTGACCAAACAGCGGATGTAAGCATGAAATGTACCATCGCCAAGACTTTTCATGGAGTGCCATCATCCGGATGGTAAGTCAATCAGAATATTGTTTGAGACGATTTCCATATCCGGTCAGTTTCACGAACTGTGATTCACACAGATTGAACATCACCCACGGAACCAAAATTCCTTATTACTCATCAGTAAACTGTGATTCCTTTGTTTATTAGTTCATGTTTGCCACACCAATTCCACGCCCTTCTGTAGCGAAAAATCGTTCAACAAAGCACAATCTTTACTGTTCAACTCGCTGGTCGCTGTGCTACGTGCGCAATCGCGTTTACAAGTCAGAAGTCTAGTCCACAACAGCCCCGGTTTCCGCTCGCACATCATGTGCACCTATGCCAGGTTTATGTGTGTGATCGGCACCTTCTTTCGAGGGGGGAAGGGAGTTTCTGCCTGCCATTCCTCGTCCATTGGTCTGATCCAATTAAGCGATGACTCAACCTGTCGCTCATGCTGTTCTCGGTCCGCACGTTGTGAGTTTTTGGATGTACCCCCAGCGCATTGAGGATGGAATACTTATATCTCCGGTTTAAATAGTCCACCACACTTCTGCTAATTAACCCTTAATTATTCCCAATCCAACGGCAACGTCAATTAACCTATTTGGTTACCACATCTAGTTGGAGAGATGGTGCGATTGATAGCATTTTATCATGCCTAGTCACATGTACGATGCTGAGGTGCGGGGAAAGCGTCGTTCCAGTTGTACCTTTAACACTTAAAGCGAAAGTCTAACACGTCCGTTTGCTGGGTTATGTAGGTGTTAAATGTAATCGCTACGACACATTCGCTTGTTCCCAGGATCCCGAATAGCAGTACTGACTGATCCGCATGTTGTCGTTAAGTCCCAAGCGTTTTACGATTGCTTCCAAGTCTTATCCTTTTCAAAAATACCTTGAGGTTCAACCTCATCGTTGGTAAATAATTACAACTTACTGCCTTTAGTCAAGTCAATCACCTCGACGTATTCCTTCTTTGTCATGTATTTCGAACGACGGGCATGATCCATATGAGGAAATTACAATATCCAATCAACTAGTCCTGAAATCGGCATCTCTTTACTTCCTCATCAATAAAATTTTTATGTTATTGACTCAAAACAAGTCAAGTCAATAAAACGCTTTGTACACTCCAAGAGTTGAATTTTCACAAACACACATCTTCAGTAAATGGAGGATACTTGAATCAACAATAATAAGTATAGTCGTGGACTTCAAAGACAAGTTGAAAAAGCGATCGTAACCGATAGCAATTGTAAAAAAACTTGATTGATCTAGTTTTGAGGTTAATCCAAGAATGAGAATGTCGAGTTTGTGTAGAAAACAAGCCAAATAAGGAATAGAGGAAGAATAATAGGATTGAGTATGTACAAATAAATTTTCGTACCGGAACCTGACGGAAGAGGCGAAAATACATTTAGCCAGATCCAAGTTCAAGGGTTGGTTGTGTCTAATAGAATTTTTTGCTGAAAAGTTGTCGCACAAGGTAAAATGATGTGAAACAACAAAACTAAGAAATTATTTGCGAAAAAGTCATTGCAACGATATAAATGTTTTAGGGATCCCGCAAAAAAATCCAGTCCTTCTACATAAAACCAAGGAAAATATCAGGTGAGCAATACATCCTGTCAGGGACCACACAACGTTTGACAAACCGATTAACCAAGTGGTTGGGAATGAAGACAGAAGTTAAGTACAGGCTGTAAAACGAGAGCTACAGGAATTTGATTGCAACAGAAATAACACAAAATGACCATCACGCTGTTACTCAAAGTGATCCCCAGATATTTGACAGAAAGGAATCGAGATGGAGACTAATTGTTCACATGAGGTGAGGTGGGAGTTTTCATAGTGAATCCCCTTCATTAGCAAAACCGAAACTTAAACACACTTGGATATATTGAAAGACAAACTGCGGGAATCTGACCAACTTGTTGGTTTGGGTAAAAATTGCCAAGCATTGCTGCAGAAAATCTAATTGGGTGTTTAATAACCAACACTAAATCATGTGCATATGTGATTACAAATATGTGATTGTCTACTGGCAAGGATGCAATATAAACGAGAATAAAAAGCAAACAGGACTGCGTCTTGTAGAACATCGGACTCAGAGATGAATGCAGAAATGAGTAAACTGACTTCCGCTTGTAAAATAATCACGCAAAACCTTGACTTTTAACGTTTGAACTTCGGATTGGAAGTCGCGTCGTTCTACCGGCGTTTCCCAAAGAATTCCTCTGGTCTAATAAATATATGCGGATAGCTGTCGATTTTTCATCAAGCGATGACAGACGTGAACTGACTAGACGAACAAGAACAACTAAGGTGGAGCGTGAGCGACGTTAGACAAACTGCATAGAATCCGCGATGTTCACTTCCTTTTCCATTCGAGCAAGAGTGGGCTTTTCACAACTTCCAGTGCAGCAGTTAGGCATCAGATTTGGCCGATCTTTTTTTAAGTATTGGTGTAATGCGTGCCATCCTCTAACAGTCAAGTTTTACGTTCTCTGAAACACTGAGTGAATAAATCAACCAGAAGTTGGAATAAAAATTCCGGACACATCTTAAGAACAAACGGCGATAGGTCGTCAGTTTTTTTTTGTGCTGGATTTCAACTAGATAGGTTTTTTGAAAGCAGCCGAACTCTCAGCTGGGGCAGAAACAGGGGAAAAGAAAACTACATGGGAATTAAGAAGGATATTCTGTTGAAATTACGGTTAAACTCTTTGACATCGATAATCAGTTTCTTGGTTAAAGCGTTCACTCCACCTTGCCTTTTCATGATTTCCCACGTCTTCTGAAAGCTTTTGTCACTCAAAATTGTGTTGGTGTACACGGAATTTAAACGATTTAACTCACATTTGCAATCCTGTTGCTTACCCTGACCTGCTGTCAATCCCCTAATTCAATAATTCGTAGCCTTCACAATTTATGATTGGTTAGTATAAAAACGTAGCAGCCTCTAGACCACTACATATGAAGTATAAAAAATAAACAGTCCGACGAAATCATACGTCGTTGGGTTACCTTTTTCTAAATTCAACCAGAAAGTGACAACATATGGAAACTGACGATTTTGCTTTGATCGGGAATGGTACCGCAGTTTTAGCCCGTGACAAAATCACAAGGTCACTAAGTCTTTTAGGACTATCATGTTTATTAATAGGCCGGCAACAAACTTTGTTGTAACAAACGGGAAGGAAATGTTAAGAAGAGATTACGCTGTCATCATATGCACAGTCGTGCAGACGAGTATCACGGCTTATTTCTATCACATCGCGTAAACTCTCAAACATCTTGTTTAGACACATATTGGGTGTAAGACTGCAACACAATCGAATTCGAACTTGACCACACTCGCCCCTCAACAACCACCAGTTTGACCGTCGTATAGTAGGCTCCACCGATTTTCTCTGAGACCGAAATCATGGACGCGGTTTAAGAACTTGATCCTTGAGAGGAAAAAATGCAGAAAAACCGCAAACCCCTGCTAGCTTATAAAGCAGAAAAGCAGCACAACGCCTTTCAGCGTCGAATTTCAGAGTGAGCTTCTTGTTACTGTATAATGTGATCAGCTTCGCTAAAAAGCTTGAACATGGCACTCACACGATCACTTAGCCTCCATCATTAGTGTGCCGGTAGAAACATACTCCTTCCGAAGATTATTCAGCTGGCATCTTCAAACATTGAGTCCGTCGGACTAACTTAGCTCTCATCACTGAAATGAAATTCACCGATGAGTTCAAGAAACGACTTCCAGTTCACAACAAGCGACCATGCATCTGACATTGGTTTCGGAAAATTCCGACTACCAAATTTTGTGGAACATCCATTACAGAGTTTTGTAATGGTATAATGAGTGCAAAAGAGGAATTGAAGACTTTCTACTTTTGCTGAGAATAATGTTGATTGTAATTCTTTCTCGCCCTGAAATAACTGTTCGCAGTCGCTTTCACCTCGATTCCACGATATCATTTGAATTTCTCAATTAGTGCGTTACGGCACCTCTGGATCTCACCAAACTTTGGTAACTTCTCGTATGCCATGTGCATCTATTAGAACATTAAACATTTCTCATTTTCAAAACTGGCCCGTTCATCTGCTCATAGTGTGATATGGATGTCGTCGAGACAGACTAAAGTAATGATCACACAAGGGCTGTACACATGATAGTAAGTTAACTTCCGTACCACCAGCAAAACGGTCTAGTGACTGCAGTGTTGGCCGGACAGTAATGCATATCCAGTTCATAAAGAATAAAATGTCCATGTAACCGGCTAGCGTTGGATGAAATCCTTCAGCCTGAATGCACCATATCAATCTAGGATGGCTGCATCAGTTTTTCTCAGCTAACGTTTCTACCTTATTTTTGATGAAGATCACACATGAATTGTAATAATATTTGCTCAAGTTTGTGAAAAAAAAACGCAATGATGACTTAGTTATACGCAAAATGTTACTGTATGTTATTGGAAAGAAGTCCTTGTTGAAGGGGTCATCAATTGGAGTTAACAGGACAGTTACTGTATCTCCTCTCCAGGCGATCGGACAACCTGACCATTACTTATAAGCGGAAGTGGTTGAGCGTCCACGTATGGTAATTCGATCGTGCCTAATGTGTGGTCAATGGCGAGGTGGTGAATATGGTTGCCTCATGAAAAGCGTGCCCGGAGTTCGTCCCGGCAGTGGCGAGGATATGCACTACTGACGAGCTCGACAAAGAGAAAAACTCGGGCCTAGTGCTTAGTTTCGAAAGAGGTCGACTGGAAGGCCTATGGGAATGTGACAGCTGCGATCAACTGTGGGTGTTGTTCAATTTATACTACTCATCAGTAATCAAAGTGGAATGTGCTTATAATTTTATCATGGGTGACATAATGTCAACAAACCCGTTATGTTTCTTCATGTACCTGAGTGATACAGGATACGACAGTCAGGCAGGCTAAATGACGATAGTTGACCAGTGATCTTGACAAGCTTGTTTAAATTAATAGACCATTTTAAGTTATCGATGAATACAAGACTTTTTCGGAAGGATCGTTCTTCCAAGCTTCAAACGGAAGACGTTTACCACTGTAGCTAAATCAGCTGTGTTGCGATTTCATTCCAGGTAGCCAATGTCATCCAGTAATTATGCACCCCATATCTCATCTGATCAGTGAAGTTTACAGAAATCACTGCAACCGCCGTGGCTGTTTTCTACATCATTAGAATAATCCATCATCAGTGACTGAAACGCAAAGTACATGATGATGTTTATTTGCATACGTGGGGAATAAAAATAGTATCGCCACCAACCGCGTGTTGGGCTACCAAATCAAGGAAAATCAGAATAGAAGTCTGGGAGGTATTAAGCAATCACAATTTATTGGAAAAATAGCACTCCTTTTATTGGGGAACAACACCAGTCAATATAGCAGTTGGTCGATATTTGTGATTGGTTGGGACCGATCGACCACAATTCGACTTGCAACAGCTTGTGTGTGAGTTTTGATCAACTGAACTCCCGTCATTCAGAAAACTGCTCCGGTCCAATTTCATTACACCACCTTTTGATCAACAAAATAATAAAGGTAATAGTAATAACCATTACAAGACCTTCAGGAGAGGTGTATATCGCCTTATGCTGTATCCATATTACCCTTTGTTGTAGTGAAGTAACAGTCTTTTTAATGACACGTTCCACCTAGAACATATATGCGTTTCCGATCGTTGCTTCCAGGTTACAGTCTTCCTGGTATTAAGACCTGTTCTTTAGTTTTCGCCCGTTCGAGTCAAACAAACAAAGTCGCACGTTATACAACACAGGAGACTATGAACGGTCAATTAAACTAACAGAAATGGGGCGAATCATACACTACTACAGAGGTTGAAGACGTTAGTGGATGTAAGAGGGTCATGCTCACTCATTCGTGTTAAGTACATCAGACCTAAAGGGGCCATCCTACCATGCTGCATGGCCTCCTTAAAGTTCATAAAGACACAGCATTCCATGGCCACATCTGTTCGGGGATGGAAACATGCGTAGTTTTCTAGGGGACTACGAGGACGTGGCCAAGTTGGTCGAAGCCAAGACCGACTGGGCGAAGATAGAGGTCCTCTGGATGTTAAAAAAGGACAGACTGGAAGAGGTGCTAGTGCAGTGAAGACGAGCGATCGTATTATACTACTCATGTGGGGGCTATTCAGTAGTAGGATCAGAGCATATATTTTGACATCGTACAAGCCACAGGAAGAACGCAGGAAGGATCATCAAAGTGCAGCATCACCCATAACGGTCCCTGCTACTCAATGGAACTGAGCACTGACGTCTGTGGCAGCCAAGACGATCTGAGGCCGAATACCGTGTGCAAATGAGTGGTTTTGTGTCTGGATTTGTTTAAATGCTTAACTCATGTACTGCTTTGTCGAATGAATAAACCTTGTGCCATCTGCGTTCTTGGATCACAACAATTGGTGCCGTGACCAGGATTGGAGGATGAAGATCCCATGGCCGCAGCCGTTCGAGGATGGGGACGTCCCGAGTTTCCTGAAGGACTTCGAGGACGTGGAAGAAACATTCGGGGTAAAGACCGACCGGGCGAAGCTGGCGGCCCTGCGGGTGCTGCTCAAGGGAAGAGCGAAGGCGGTTCTGGGAGCGGCGCGAAGGGGCTCCGAGAAGCTGGAATGGGCCGCCGCGAAGGAGACGCTGATCGCCGAATTCGGCAGCCCAGTCGATTGCCAGGAGGCAATGCGACAGTTCAGGGGCGCCCGGTTTGGACCAGGATGCGACGCTCTTGTGTACTCCGTGTCACTGCGGGCAGCTCTGTCAACAACCTTGTTACATTTGGACCAGGATTCGAAACAAAGCATGCTAACAGAGCAATTCTTTGACGGAATGCCACCAGCGGTACGGGATCAGCTCAGGGTGGCTCTCATCGCACAGCCGATGACGTTGGAACAGCTGGCTGATGCGGCTCGACAATTACTGGCAGACAACTCCCAGACAGTCAGCGAGTTGAAGACGAATGAACCAAGTGAACTGAATGACCTGCGAACCGTAGTGGAAAAGTTGACTCAAGAAGTGGCTGCTTTGAAGATGAGGAGAGAGCAGAACCGTGGCGACGTCTGCTATCGATGCGGAAGACGTGGACACTGGCGAAGATTGTGCTTGCGAGGCGAGAAAAGTTTTCATGTAAATAAACGGTTTGTTGATTGTTTTTTGTCTGGGAAGAGTGATCCGATAATAAGGGCGGTTGATAAGACGGCAGTTCAGGCTAGGATAGAAATCAATGGTTGTTCGGAGTGCTGTTTGATTGACATTGGGGCGGCGATTTCACTGATTAGACCGAGACCGGGAAAGGTTGTTCAGCCGTGTGCGATGGTCGTTCGAACAGTCGGTGGGTTTACACTCAGAGTTACGGGCGTTGCGGAGTATGGTGTCGGAATCGATGATCACGTAATCAAGCAATCTTTTGTCATTTCCCCGACGCACGCCAGACTATATTGGGAGCGAATTTTCTTGAACACGCTGAGGTTGTGATTGATTTGAAGCATGGTATACTCGTAACAAAGTATGGAGTGATTCCGTTGCCGACAAAACGCACACCGCAGCTTGGACAAATTGAAGCAAACGCATCCGGAGCAACAGCATCCTGCGACAGTCGGTTGCTGAATGAAGTGATATGCAAATTCCGAAAGTTGATCACCACGGACCAAGACCTATATTGCTACTGTGACTGGATTGAACATGAAATCTTCATCAAGCCAGACTAATTTCGACCATTATGGGCGATGCTGCACTTTGATGATCCTTCCTGCGGCTTGTATGATAACAGAATATTTGTTCTGCACCTACTACTGAATAGTCGCAAGAATGAGCCGCAACGTTTTCTTCTATATCCCCTCACATTTGCCCTCTCCGTCACATTATATGCTTTTCGTCTTGTCATGTGGTAGCACGTTCGCCACTCCTGTGGTCTACACTGAGGTTCTCGTGACTGACAGAGACGGTGACTGGAGAATTCAGGTGCGATGGCGGCTAATCGGACTCTGTGGCGTGAATATTGCTTCTTGGCCAAACTATCTGTGAATGTCGCGAGGCAGTAAAAACCATAAAGAAGCTGTCTTGCTGATGACGCTTAACTTTCACTTTTAGCTTGGTTGCTCGATTGCAAGGTGGAGGTACCGTGAGGTTGAGTATCTGAATACAGACGTAATTAATTTTATTAGTTAAGTTTTCTACCTTGCTTTTTCCTTTTCTTGACTAGAGTTCGCATTTTTGTCCTTCATGGTTACATCACAGTTAAGCAAAAGCGATAATCACTGATTTGTCGTTGTCTACAATGATGATCAGTTCAACTAACTTTCAAAGCTCACAACTGAATTAGACTCCTGAAGAAGGTCATTCGAAATGGTTGAAACGTCGAGTATCACAACATGCTCGTAAGACTGTGTTATTCTCAATCCATTTGTTGATACACTGAACACGTTTGCGATTTTGAGAAACAAAACTTTGGGGTAATATTTAGTCAAACTCTAGGTATGATTTGAGAGAGATATCACAATTGTAGGGTGAAAAGGACGTTCAACTTTTGAATTCTTTCATCAAAGGTATGTCGAATAAATTAGTGTGGGTCATCGAGGCAAGCAAAGAAAATGTGTATCGATGGGTGGATTGCAAAGACACTTAAGTCAAAAGCGCATCACATTTTCCAGTAACTGTATTGGTGACTCCTACCTTTTTTCGTGCATTTGTCACACTGCTGGTAAACTTAAACACGTCCTGTAGTGGTTTTTTGGTATAATTACCGGACAGTTGCACAATTGTTATCGAAAATGTTACGATACCAATACTGACTGATAGGAGAATTTACCTCTCCAGAGAAGTGTGACGGACTCTGGTTTAAACTCCAGCTTCGTGGTCGTGACACGCTCCTTGTTGGTGTTATTTATCGATCACTGTCCTGTGGCGCATCTGACGATGAGGCCATTCTTGCTACGCTAGACTATCTCGCGTCTACAAAGCGTTTCTCCCATCTTCTCATTATGGGTGACTTCAATGCATAATGGTGAAAGACTGCTGCAGCTGTGCGCATCTCACGGTCTGTATATTTCGA
>LUCH01002347.1:6240-22302 GCA_013368495.1 Paragonimus heterotremus
GTGTATATATATATATATATATATATATATATATATATATATATAATCGGCCGGAAAAACTTCACAACAAATATTCTGTTGTGTCTCACTAAAAATGGGCCATTCACTTCGATTTGGCGTCATATCTGTCAACGTGTCTAGCCACAAAACTGTCGCATGAATCGGAAATTGGTGATCACTGTCGTTTATGCCATGCGTCACTGAGTTTTATGTGAATCTAATAATCATTTCGTTTTAGTTTCCGACAATCACTATTGGTTTTCACCAGTAAGCTTTTGCCATGTGATCTACAACATCCCACTGAATCTAGGTTCAATATAGATAGCTTCATCTTTGTACGTCACTTCGTATGCTGATCACCTGATTACAGCTGCTAGCCCACTCTAAGCCATGCGATTTTGCCAGTGGTTTGAGGAGCTTTGCAAAACATGTCCGAGTGGTTGAGTCTTGTTTTCTGGAATCCTCACGATTTCAATTGTGTTTGCCTTACTCGTTCCGAAATCATGCATATTAATCAAGTTATTACTTATGCACTGCTACTACCGCATCTGCGGTGTTTATAAAAACATCCTTGTTCTTGGCAGGCGCCTTGTTTTGAATATGGTCAGTATGTTTAGGCTGGACTTTCTGTAATGCACTGCCTGCACATTTTCAACTCTTAAAAATAAAAATAACAAGTCCCGAACCGTTTTTTTTAGAACAGATCGATCAATTTCTTCAGCTGATGGTTGTTTTGTTAGGCGCAGATTAATCTGAACCGAGTAGCTTCTCGTTTTCTATCCGAAGTCGTTTAATTTTTGTACTTTGTTTCGTACACTCAATTTGTGTTAACATGTCCAGACCAGTCTGCAACCTTTAGCTCAATGCAGATCCTTGGCTTCCTCTTCGTGCTTTCTAGTCATCCGGGCTCCACAAATTCTCCTAACTTTTGTTCTTGATGGTATGTAATGTAAAAACGTCACTCTTCTCTTTTATAGCCATCATCGCCAACCAGACGCTGATTCATCGGCATTTGCTAGATGCATTTCTGTATTGTACAATTAAACTTCGTTTTCCGGAATCTCTCGTCACATTTCTGATTGGGCTTCTGGCGGTTCAAGAATTTAAGGTTTGTGTATTTTATTTTATCACTTACTGGGACAAATTTTCCTATGTATTGTGTACTTGGTGCCACAACTAGTTTGATTTCGTTATTTATACATAATGCAGTGGGTTTGATTCTCAGTGATATAACTCTAGGATTTGTGTTTTTCTGTAGGATGGCCGGTTTCCTACAAGCGTGATAATGGTTTTTATCACGGTCGCATTACAAACGTTTATTTGCCTTTGTCAGTTCCTAGCACACCGACGTAATACTGTTTGTATGGTCTACTATCTTTGTTTACACACTGGGACTTGCTGTGTTTGGCCATCATATCCGACAATTAGCCCACATCAAGTAAGCTGACAGCATGAGCAGTACGGCTGCTCGTCGGCGCGTATTCCGAATCGTTCGAAATACGCGATCAATTGGTCAACTGATCACGTTGCACAGCCTGCAATGGTTGTGTCACGTACTCCGTATGCCAGTTAAGCGTTTATCGTATCGGGCATTACATATTGAGGCCACCAACAATTAGGTGAAATCACGTGATGATCAAGCAACATGGTGGTCACTAAATATGAATACCTAACTGTTTCATTGAGCAAAGTAGATAGGTGTTACTTACTTGGCTGGGATCCTCGTGATCTCCCGAATCATTGGCTGGAAACACTGTCCGAGATGGTGGTGTACCGCAGTCAATGGCCTACTTGCATTCGTACCATTACTGGTTGCTATACTCAGTCTTTATTTATTCATTCATTCATTTGACTCTCTTCAGCAACGTTTCTTCTAGGATACTTCACATCACTGTTGAGATGTGTGGCGGCCTGAACTATGGTACCTGGTCGCGCTCATGGCTGTTATAATACTTATGTAAATGGTGACGAAGATGATTTGTACATTCCACTTATCGGACACTAATCTCTGTCTCTGCCGGTCGATTGTTTAATTGCTACTGTTTGTTTTTCCCTGTCTGTTTTGGCTGATTCTGCAAAATTCATTCCTTTTACCTACTGAAATAAGAAGCTTTATCCTTCTTGTTGTTTCGAAATTTGTCCAGCTTACCATATCGAGAGCGCACATCTATGTGTAAGCTAATTGAATTAAACACGCATACATTGTCGTTTGTACTATCGTTGCTCATATTGGTCATTATGTTGCTACTCAATTCGATTTAACGCCACTAAATAGTGTGGCAAGTTTGTTACTTTAAAGAACATCCATCTGTGACAAATGTGGATTCCAGCTGAATTCAAATTGGCGACAAAAACGGTATGCCCAAACGCGACAAGCGCTCTTTCTGAGTCCAGATGTGAAATTTTGAGGCGCCCAGCATGAGTTTGTCGTTCATCTGGTGGTGCTTGCCGCTCTGGGACATAATGTTTCTGTCGCCGGTTTGAATATAGCTGTAGCTTGGGTTTTTCACAGTTGCACCTCTTCCAGGAATACGTTCTCCGCGTTCGGTATGTGTACAATGGGTTAAACATCTACCTGTATTTGATGTTTTATCTTAGGAAGAGTTCGTTCAATCCTACCTGAACCACTACACACGCGTTGCGTCTACAGTCATGATCTCTGCTCGTTCTCGAATGGTGACAGATTGGTCACAGCAGATGAACAACCGGATCGTTCATATCTCCGTTCAGTTGTTCAGTGGTCAGAATCTGGCGCTCCGAATGGTCCAGGAACGACATCTACACTATCGACTGGTTCACTGTTTGTTGAATATGTTTGATAGTTGTCGTACGGTGAGTATTTTTCGGACTTCTGGATTTGTTTATTATACTCTGTGTACGTGAGGTCACATCCCAAGAAGAGCAGGTGGCAGATTACTTTGTATATTTATTCACGAGTCACGACATGAGGTTTGTTGGGTAACTTCTTCAGTCGTAATAATGTACCATTAAATGTAATGGACGAGCAGTATGAAAATGCTATAGTCTGATCCCACTGAATACGAGCGCTAATGATTGAGACGAACAACTTTTAACGAGTAGCGCAGATTAAAACTTCCTCTAATTGGCTCGGAAGTCCGGACAGTGATAACCAATGATGACTGACAAAGCAGACTCCGCGCAAGCTACTTGTCTAGTCACCAAGCACTTTGCAAATTCACGTGAAAACTCCTCTGTGTATGTACATTAAATGATTTTGAATCCTCGTTCAAGCGCGAAGTTGCGGTTGAATTCACCGTTGCTCTCTATCCCAATAGCAGATTAAGACATTAGAGACTTGGCTTCGAACTCGTGTTCTTCGCGTCAATTTTACCCCCCACCCTTGACAATCGACAGCAAATTAGAAAAAAGTGTAAGTTACAAGTGATTTAAACTAATGGAGGCGAAAATAAGTTAACGATGCCATCTGATATTTCTCAACGTAGCAAATGGGTCTCAAAATTGTCAGGTGGGGTTTTAACAAGCTTCAACCGGTGATCGCTTAACAAAACCGCCTGACAGTTGGAGGGATCTATTCTCCGTCTTCTTTCGACTAATCATCATGGCAAGGTGTAAGCTTGCATCAAATTTGAGTTTTATTGACCTGCACTTAAGCACAGTTTCTCTCATTTGAATGGTTAGATCCCTCAGTTCTTGTCAGCAAGCTGGCACTATGGCTTCGTTGTATTGCCTGGACCCTTTTCCAAATAGGATGGATCGTCTTATCATTACATAAACATTCAGTTACTGCGCGAATTCACAAGCACTTCCCGAACTGACACTCATTGTATATGACCAAACAGTTTACACGCTTATTACTTGCATTCGATTTGACGGTATACAATGTTTGGTCTCATTCTTGTCTGTTACCTAAGCAGTTTTCCACTAGAATAACTGTATATACAAGTATTCGTAATGATTGTGACTGTTTCACTTACTCCCACTCTTGTGTTTTCACAGCGCTTGGATGATCGTAGCAATATGGTAGTTTATTGTGACGGCCCACTCATTCCGAACAATGTGTTTTGGCCCTTTGTATCCGATTTGAGCAACTTGGTCTCACACAAGGCTATTGTCGATGTGTTTGTGGAAGATTCTGAATTTCTGCAAGCGTGGACCAAAGTTTTACGATATATGCAGGTTAGCTTTTGCCGGATGGTATGGGATTTTAATGTCTTGGTGTCTTTTTCAGATTGTTTTTTGTGTGTTAATTATTAGTCTTGCTGAGGGTCGATAACCACAGGCACGTATTTTGGTGATTGTGTGGCGCATCTCTCTTGTTTCCAGTTTTCACTAACTGACGTATTAAGGGGAGCTGTCGTCACTGTACTTCAGTCCACCGTTCGCCATGGCATTTAATCAAAATGAAAGCACTCGAGAAAGTGGAACTGGTTTAAAGGTTTTACAATTGAGTGGGTGCATGTGCAGTGCCTTATCGGGTGGCTTTTCTGGTCGTCGATTTCAGTGGTCGCGTAGTTTTCAACGAAGCAGGAGGTATCTGCCAACGCAATGCGGCGGTGTGGGTGGCCGCGTCATTGCCTGACCAGCTTTTGGCTTTCTCCAACCTTCCTTGGTCTAACTGTATAAGGTCCGATTTGGTTCAGCTGTCACTGCGTGATTCAACTATGTTGGACTGTCTCTGTAAAAGATTTCGGAGCTGTTCTATTTCGTCAGATTTAACAGTGAACCCACTGTATGGACATGGTTACATTATAAACATGTATATATGTGTACACTTGTCTAAGAACAGACTGAGTGCCAGTTAGCAATCCTGAACCAAATAGTTGATAAAAGAAAGAATGCTGACTGAAACAAGAAAGTTTTGAGGTATGATACAAAATGACTAAGAAGACTTACTAGTCCCACATTTATCGTGATTTTGCCTTTCTTACTGTTGTTTGTTTAGTCTTTTATGTTACCTTTTTAGAGACGTGCATGAAAACAACTAATACCTGGTAAGCCGGCCGGAGCTGACGGAATCTAAATTCGAAAGTAGTTCACTCATAAGCATATGACAAGCTATAGTCATCCCGCCGTACTTTTCTTCTCAGCTACACTCAGAAAACGCTAAATGCAATATGATCTCTGGGACGTATACGTACTAGGTGTCCGAAACCACTTAGTGTTACCGGGCGTCTTCACTGACCGCAAGAACAATAGCGCAGAGATAAGAAGTGCCAGTCACAGATAGTCTACGAATATAATCGGCACGATATGACCAGATCTTGCTACCGTGAAGCAATTGTACTCAATCGGTCGTATTACACATCCTCGCTTTTAACTGGAGGCAAAGGTCCAAACTGTTCCATGTTGGCGAATGCCATTCGGACTTTAACAGTGTCGGTCAGCCCGAACTTTTTGTTTCTTGCTTCGCCGTATTCCACACGAACGTGCGCAGAACAGTCGACTTCACACTGTCAATCTTAATCTCGACCTTCACAACAGCGCCCTCTAAATCCTCTGAACGGCTGCAGTCAGACACCATTTTGAATCGGTCATGGTCTTGATTATTTTTCTGATGAACAGTCGACACCAAGTGTTAGTTTGTGACGGAAACTGATACGCTATCCACAAGCACACTGTGGTGAATACATGTACTCATTTACACACGCTATTTGTCATATTCATTATCCATTTGGTTATTATTCTGTTGAGGAGCCTGTGTATTTCCGTCGGTCCACCTATGGATTTACACACCTGAAGTTTCATGATTGTCTTTACTCCTTTCTGTCTCACGAGAGATGGTCTGTTTGACGACGGAGTAGTCCATTGCAACACAACCCCAGGGTTTACGGAAATTTCGATTGACTTCGGATTATCACTACGTAGGATGTGCATAAGCACAAACCGCTGCCGCTCTCGTAGATACACCTCGCATTTAGGGTGGGCAAACTGATTATCATGGTATTTCACTCGCTAAGCGAGCTGATGCGTCTCGGCCTGCATCTGGATAATCGGTAGCTCTGTTTCATAGAAGAAGGTTCATATCATTCTTGTAGATATCATCCTGAGCTTTGTGCATGACGTCGTCGATGTCTGTTTGTTCAAAAAGATTAAACTGGGCGGCTTCCTCTCACTTCACTGTTGCAGACGAAGAGTATAGTTTGCTATAGGCCTCAACTCTGCCTGAGTTGTGACTGCATAACGCCGTCAGAATAGACATTCATTATCTACTAATTTTCTGGAAGGAACTCTGTTTATTCGATCCAAAAGCGCCTCTTTCCCATAGAAGACGATCTTGTTAAGTCAAAGGAGCAGAAATCCTCATGACAGTTTGGAAGCAACCGTCAGTATTTTTACTTGATGGATTTTTTTCCCGCCACGTTTGTTGATGGCTTAATAACCCTAACTTCTGTTTTTAGGAAATTTCATTCAATTTTCTGACTGCATAATATTTACAGGTCATCGTGTCCCATATATCTTCCCCGCATTTTCCTCTCTGTTACTCACATCCTGAACTGAACAAAGCGACTTTCTGCTCTCGTTTTTTGGTTTGACTTAAGAGCAGTTAGCGGGATTAATCGCGTTATTTTTCAAGACCAACGCCTCCTGTTTGTTTATCTGAAGACCGAGAACTCGAGTCCTGTGAAGCACTACCCATCCCGTTGTCAATCCGGCATATTAAATCGGGCGTTTAGGAAAAAGCATTCCTTGAGGACAGCTATGTCGACGGACTGGTAGTCTACACCTGCGGTCCAGGATCATGGCCATTGTTGGCGGTTAGCAAGTGTGATGGTATCGAGAAAGTTGACAGGGGGTGAAGATATTTTAATGTACCAAGCGCCAAGCATGCTTCTCGCATCACTGCTGTTCACGTTTTTCGTCTAACCTGTAGAACGAGACAAGCCCAACTGCTTAGGCGCAACTGAACTCAAACAAATTCTCGTCTGGTCGTTGCACACATTTTAGCTGGGAGTAACTTGACTTCTCTCAGTACGAGGGCACTTTCTCAGTGTTCCAAACGTTGGAGAACAGAATGGACAATTCCCCACTTTGTGCGTTGTCGTCATTTTCTTTAACGATCGTAGAAAGATCGCGTGAGCTGAGTATCATGTGACGCTTAAGATGCTAGATTTCTTTTTGCATTCTTGCGTTTGTTGCGGAACCTGCGAGTTCATACCACGGGCACAGTGGAGTTAACAGAACTGAACAGTTTTCATAGAATGCAGGTCAAATTGTAACAGAATAATGCTCGCCCAGCGTTCTACGCCTTTTTGCGTGTTACCTATTGGCCCAGTCAGCATATCGTACACACTTGACCCATGGTTTGAGCTGACGGACACAGGTCTTACCTGCCTCAGTTGCATTATGCATTTTGATGCACGCTGGACATGGCAGTCTTATAGTCATTCACCCTAGTGTCTTCGCTACAACGAGTAAGGTGCTTTATTTCTGTGACAAGTTCCTTAGTGAAGTAATGGTTAGTTGCGCTTTTTTGTTGTGCATGTTTTGTACACTCTATGTGAACTGTTTCAATCAGTTAATGTTCTGTTTAATTTCCTTCTTATCCTCTTAGTTCATGAATTGTTTCGTCTTGCGCGAGGGCGATCACATCGAATATGAAACGATGGCGTTCTATCATGCCGTCACAATGGAGATTGAAATGAGTGCGAACCCAATGTGGAACATTTGGCAGCACTACCGTCATCCTGTACGTCCGTTGTTTCCGGCCTGCGGTCCGTATGTAGCACAGTACTCTTTGTGTTAATCATGTGCACCGTCATGGATATCCAGTTTTCTTGTTCCTCCCACTTGCAGCTGTATACTTGGTTAACTATCACTTACTAGCTTTTCGTATACTACTTCAGTACATATCACGACCACACTTGATTGTAGATTGGAATTTAATGGCGATGTTTCTTTGATTGCCTCTGTTCGTCGTCAGCAAATAGTTACGTCCTTCTTTGAGGTTATGAAATTACGATTGTGTTCAGTTCCAATGGAGTGTGCGAAAATTGTTTTTGTTCAACAGTTTGTTGTCTTTATTTATCCCGATAGTCTGAAAAGGCGCACTGTCTTGCTTACACCACTGCTTGTCTGTCCTGTCTTCGATCACTGTTGGAGAATTTGGGCCATCTGGTTTCACCGGCAGTTCAGACCTCCCATCCGCTTCGCACTCCACTGAGCTTGCACTTGCCTCTGATGCGCCATGTTTCCTGTTTTCTGAGCCTGGCTGCTGTGCAACACGGAGCTGATTTACGACAATTGTTAGGCAGCTTTTTGTCTCCAAACCCATACCTACTATGGCGATTTATGGATGAATTGGCGAATACTTTGGTGAGCTGTTTGTTCTAATAGTTTGTTTGTCTCCATTTTGGAATTTTGCATACTGCTCGTTCAACATGGCATTCTTGTAACTTTTGCCTCCTCTGCTTTCACTGTTATACCCCGAAAAGCTTGAAGCTATCCCATTCACCTGGCCAGTCGTCTCATGACAATAACTTATATGTTGACATATAGTCAGGTATGTATGGTGACCAATCTATGGTTTGTCGCCAGATTGATGACACATGTACACGAGCTACGACCAAATCTTCGTTACCTTAATATTATATTACGTCACGTCTATACTTGTACCAAGTAATGTGGTGTATCCATGTATATATGCTTGTATATTTATGCAAGTGGTGTCTGTATAACATACTCGAATGAGAATATCATTGATTTGCAACTTTTCCTTACCATTATGATGTGGACAAATGATCATTATGGACACACGATCTATATAACAATTTCAGTAGTTCACAAACATAATCTTAAATGCACAAAAATAGGGGTGAATTAGAAGAGCTTGTAAAACAATTAAGAAACTACTGGCTGTTTCGACTTGAAGCATTGGTTGATCAAAAAGTTACTGACTAAGTTATAGGACCGTGATAATAAGGTGTGGTTTCATGATCGCCACGCACCTATATCATCATCACTGCAGTCTCCAGTTGGCCTGCATTGTTTTGGAAAAACCTAACCGCACATGACGGTGAACTCTTATTTTTCGCTACCTTATCATCCTGACTATACCTACTTCTTGTTATTAACACTTCATATTTCCGTGATTCCTCTGTAGCTGGGTTGTCATGAAGTGATTTTGGGATACTGGATTCGAAATGGCCAAGCTGTACGACAGTCCGTAGCCCATTATTTGCAAAGCCAGTTATGCTATTCGTTTGTCGATCTGGATATTTTTGCTTTCCAAGTGAGTCTCTTTTATGAGTACAGCTGTGGTGGCTATCGTGTTTCTGTCTATTCGAATTGTGGCATATGTGAATAGCAATATCTGTGTATCTTGTTCATGAAGAACACCTACGAGTATAATTTCTTTACTTTGCATTCATTTATGCTATGCTTGACACTGTTACGTTCACTAACCCACATTCAGCACTTGACATGCTGTGTCATGATCGACACTGCTGTTGTTATCCCTATATTTACTATTTTCTACAAATGAAAGGGTGTCTGTTTTAAAGTGCCCAGAAGGTTGCCTGAAATTCAGTTGTTCAGTTGTGCCGGATGTGGTATAACCGGTTGTTCATTGCTTCCGGAAAAAACCCTGTCTTGTGTGGGTTGTCGTAACATCAGTACTTGTTTTGCTTTCAACATTCTAAATGCTTCCCACTGATTTACGTAATCCATGTGTGTGCATTTTCATTCCCTGTTCTCTTCCCATTCCAGGCTTGTGCGACGCTGCTTCCTCCAATTTATGTTATCAACACGCTGTTAGATCCGACTCGTTTACTCCGTGGCGTTCACTTTCTTGATGAATTGTTTCGACTGGTTGCTCCTCCCGAACCACGCAATCTGGATCGTAAACCGATGGCTCTGGAAGCATGGCTAATGAATTTGTGTTGGATACTAGACCTTCGAAACAATATTTGTAAGCAGCTTGTTCTTCCATTACATACCTTTTTCCTCATGGGTGTGCCTCAATATCCTTCGCAAATCACCCCTGGTAGCTTGTTTCACTATACTTAGCCGCTCACGTGTTTCAAACTTCTTGCCCTTGTTACCTTTCATCATTGTACTTTTGTGAGCACTGCTGGCAGGTATTTCTTGTGGCGACATCTGACTCGGGCTTTGATCATTAATTAATTTCATGTGCCTAGGTGCCGGGGCACACCTCGGTGTATTACAAACGTCTGTCTACTTTCGGGTAAATCTGCTTAGTCTTTCAGGACTAAGCGACCCTGAACGTTCACCGTATATAAGATGAGTTCTCTATTGACTCGTAAAATATGCGGCGCTAACTGTTTCAGATATGTGCCTTCAAGGAATGTAGGTCTCTTAGTTATCTCGTGGTACGTCTCTTTTGGAGATCTAATCTTTTTTATGTCACGCTGTCCTTTACCGGAGGACGTGTTTCAGTCAACGTGTCAGCAGATCTCATATTGTTTATCTTCGTATGGTTACCGGGTTTTATTAAAATGTTCACCGTACACGCCACCAAGTGTCTGTTGCTATTCGACATATAACGCCAATTGTGGGCGGTATACTGTCTGGCTGCCGAAACTCATTTAGGATCCATTCATATGTTGTATATTATATCTTACATTATATATTATTGTCGTACGGCTTGGTTACTGCAACAAACAGCATAATACGAAACATCAATGGGATTGGACACAAAATTAGGGTTAACACAAACCCTCGTAGCTAATGTGTCGTTGACCTTCGTTCCGCATTATTCATTATTGCGTCTCCAACGACAATTTAACATCGTTTTTAAGGCGCTGGCCGGTAACCCTCTATGGAACCAAGCTTCTGCCTTAGGGCTTACATCCCTGAAAATATCGTTAGCTGCTGATTGTGGAACTACCGCCTCCAGTCTTGCGTCAGTCGTGCAAAAAATAGACGACGGGGCCAGCTATTGTTTTGGATTTGCAAGCCCTGTTCGAACCACTGAAGCTTGTTTGGCAGGAGCGATACTTTTTCCGACACGCTACGCCTGCTTAATCCGAAAGTATATCAACAGTACTATGAAGATTCGGATAATCGGTAAAGAACATCTTCACGCACTGGCGAATTTTAACAACCGGGTAGTAGGATGGTGCGTATTGAAGCGTTTTACATTTTGCCGTTGAATGAAAATCGATGTCAAGCCGACGTCATGGATAGTGGCCGTTCACATATGCCGTCCGTGTCATAAATACTTGATTCACCCTGTCATCAGACAATTCATCAGAGCTGACACAACTATGCGGTTAAGTAGACTCCTCGATCAGTTTGTCGCACACGGTGATGTGCACAGGCTCCTTCTTTTCCTGATGTGAAACATCGCACTTTAGTTAGTCAAACTGCATACAGTAGGGATGCACTGGTATCACCAATCAGCTGTGGACGTCTGTGACGGTCTCATCAGGTGGTTACATACTTAATTCCTTGTTATTACAGTCGAACAGAACGCTTTTCAGCATGTCGCTAACAGTAAAGTTGGGTCGGCCGTAAGCCACTGGTGATGCTAAACGTCGGTGTTTATTAATTACATGTCTCCATTGTTTTTGAGACATGTCGGTAGTGTTTTGAGTGTAATGGTGTACTTCTCGGATCCGTTTTTCCACGAGGGACATTCCCAGTCTGCTACCATGTCAGCTGAATCAAAGGTTCTTCAAGTGTACGAAAAGATGTGTCATACTTCTGTAAGCATTGTTCTATTCTGACAGCTGACGGAGTGTAAAAATCTAATCGATACAGCCACGAGTAGTAGGGGACCCGGTTTGTCCTTCACGGATTCGCCCCTCACGAGTCAGGCTGCGAAGGTCCATGGTTGTCCTACACTCCGCAGTTATCTGAATCAAACTTGTTCCGCAGTGACTGCTGTATATCATACAGGAACCAAAGGTCTGATCGCTTGACTAATAGCCAACCTTGTTACCACTGTGATATTTTGCACATATAGGTGTGCTCATCTACAAAACCCAGTTGGCTTATTTTTGCCTTCCTTAGAACGTCAACTATTTTGCTGATAAGTTCTGAGGTATTTGATTGCCACGGCCTGAACATCACTCATGTTTGACCACAGCTTTATCATGGGGGTGAACTTTTCAACTGATCTCTTCGGACAAGAAACACCATACTCCAATGTCGTTTTTACTAAAGCACGTCAACATTGCATAACGTTGCCACAATCGAGATTCCATCTCCCTCCCACGTTTTCGTTGATCAACTTTTTTGATCGCCGCTTCATCCTGTTGGGAAGTTATTATCGATTGATTCCGGTTATTGATTCACATGAACACTAATTACTGCGTCTTTTGTTGTAAGGATCACACAGTCTATACGCTATTCTTAAGAGGTTGTAACTGAGTCTTTAATTGCTTTTATTTTTTTGTTCCGTTTCATTGATGTCAACTACTGTCGCGTAGTTGATTCATTTTAGAGGCCGAATCCACTTTCTCTTTTTCAGGCTTGACGGAAGACGAATTGTTGAAGAAGGAACTGTTGTGTGTTCTTGCACCGGAACCTCGAAAACGAAGTGATTTAGCTAGTCTGATTCCAGAACGCTGTGGCATATCTGATTCAAACACAAATTTGGACGAAATGCTGAAAAAGGTGTGTGTTGCGCTTAGCGATTCGGTCGTAAATATCAGTATTGTCACTAGAAGAAATGGGTATGCACAGGTTGGAGTCTGTTCAATGCACGCCCGTTACGCATTATGTGAATATTAGCAACTTTGGGTAAACATTTGTCTATCTGTTATGCTCGTGCGCTCTCTCTAGATGGCAGTCTGTTGAAGCTACACACATTGCTGTCTACACGAGTATCTGCCTTAGCGTTGAAGTCATCAACTCCGTATATCTCAGTGTCATCTGTCGGTATGCACTACTTGTGATTGATATGAACAAACAGGCTTTTCACTAGATGTTCTGTATAGTGAGTGCAGTTAATGAATTTTAACAGTAAAAGTCGCATGAAGGTTATCTCATGGATACCTGATTATTCTTAGATGAAGCTTGGTTGTTTATTTACAAGTCGCTGGTACCTCAGTTTTGAATGTGAGGTTATGCATTAGACATTTTGTGTGTTGAGTCCCATCACTTCCCTTGTATTTTTGAACTACAGTTTATCGTTTCTTCTGATTATGTCGCACCTAACAATCAATGTCAGCCATGAGCAGCCAGCTTGTTCATCGTGACTCGTACGTACCACATTCCTCTTGATTACAAAGCATAACTTTTCTCAAGGGGTACTTGCTTGCTGATTACTTGTTGTTTGTGATAGTTGTTTGGGTGCAGTTGCTTGTGGTTGAGAAAATCATTTAGGCGAAAGTACTACCATGGCAGGAGATCTTTAAGAACGGTCATCTGCACACTGCGTGCTTGATGAGGTGCCACTGCTCGGTCACATTATTTGTTGGCCTTCTCACTGCTTTGGTCTTTCCGATGGACTTCTAGATTGATCGGAACGGGCAACATGGCGATCAGGTAATGACCCAACATCGAGGCCTGAAACTTCTAAGGTTGAGGTTTACCATTGTTGATTCGGTCCTCTTGTTTAGTGGTTTCTCTAAAAATCTGTAACGCTTATTATTATTAACACTGGCAGAGATGGTCTATGGATTCCGATCTCCTGAAACCACTACTGATGGTAATTTAATTTTCTATTGTGAATGCGCCCCGTGGCATATGCATTTCAATCCGATAATGTTATGCTCCTTTTTGTGTAGGTCGCATCATATTCGGCTCCATCTTGCGACGAGGCATCTGGAAGTCTGATAAGTGGACTCTACTATTTGCGCCCAAGTTTGTGGCATACCGATTTTGACCCAATTTTTCACTCTTTACGTGTAACCAGCCGTCGGGAGGCCGCTGTAGCCATAGAAAAATATAGAGAGCAGTGAGTCATCCAACATGAGCTTCCTGCAGTTGATTTCATTTATCCCCTATTCATTGCTACTATTGCTAGTTTTTCTTTTTATGCGACACTTTGTTTCGTGATACATACTCACATTACCTCACGAGGCTCATTGGTTGTCTCCTCTGTCTTCATTGCGTGATTTGTTTTGAGTAGCACAGCTTAAAATAACTGGACAGTGATAATGTTGGCTATCAGTCAGATATTGTCACAAGTTTTCGCCTCCGCAACCTGATAGCAGTCTGCTTCTGTTTGTGACCCAACAAGTGGCATAGCTGTTGTAGGTTTCAGAGGGCTGCCGACACCAAAAATAGCTTTTTCTAGAACGTGTGATATACCGTACAAAGATACTGTCGCCAACAGCCACATTCTTCTGTGTACTGGTTGTGTCGACCGTAATCCAGTTGAACGGTATCTGCTCGCCTTGGTTCCGTCTCAATCGTCTGCCTGTGAGTTTCCACTTACGAAAGAAAGTTACGGTTGAGTTGCTGTGTAGCGCGAGCTAATGGTGTAATTACTAAGTTGTATACGACTCATCGGTGTTACGATTACTCCGTTGTTGCCGCTAGTTATGCGAAAACAATGTTTTCTCTCTCTACGTAAATGCCCTAATGGATGAACACTTTTCTGTTTCAAAGGACATCTTTTACTGACTGGACTTTGTCCTGCTCTGTTGACTTCAGATGAGGCTGATCTCGAATGGAAACGCATCGTAAATAGTAATGTAGAGAGACCGCGATCGTTCAACGAACTAGGCGAAGTCAATTCACAGTCGTTTTTGAGTATCCATGAATAACTTGTTTAGACAACTGCAAGGAGTGCGTTTTCTATACGTACTTAGTAGTAGTACGATTTTGGTTGAAAACCACTTGCTAGAGCCGACGTCCAAATTGACATACTTTCCAACCGAGAATTCGAAACAGAGTGTAGTTCTGTCTTACCCTGTTTTGGAGCGATAGTACCGGTGGACTACCATATCGAATTATTACATGCTAATCCTGAGAGGCACTCTATTAAATGATCGCACGAATTAAAGCGTGAAAGATTTGATACGTTAGCATCTATAGATTTAGAGGAGTGTCGTTTCCGACAATTGCATTAGTATTCCTTTCAGCCACATAGTTTGGCTTTCGTCGACAGTAATCATCCTATCTTAAGCATTTGACTTGTGGATTAGTAACCTTGTTCATAGGTATTTGGGTTCATTAATACAGCGGCCCTGTATTACGCTATAGCCGCCTATCCTTCCCATCCAGCGAATGTCAGAAACAGTAAAGCCATGTTGTGCAAATTGTAGGTTTCAACCAAAAGAGGATTGTGTCAATTCAGTTGATGACGAGAAACTTGGTTACATGTCTTCAACACGTATCCTCTTTTTTAGTCACCAAGAGCCTTGTTGATGTTTAAGTGAAGATGGATAATAGTAATTGGTTCTGATGCATTTTTTCTACATATAAAGAACTCCGCTGTTTTATATGAGGACTGGACACTATTTGGCCGTTGAAGTCAAGACCAAAACACACTATGTAATTGGGTCGCGAACCGTGTTTGTCGGTGGCTTCGCCGCTGTTATATCAAATTGCGTACCCGTGTACGTGTTCTTTTAGCTAATCGAAGAACGTTGTGTGATCTTCATGTCGGTCGTATATTTGGAAATATATTTCATCTTCCGTGCATGATGTGAGCAAATTTTATCATTTAGGTTTCAGTTTGGCTGCATCAGTGAGACCGATACAAGACAGTTCAACGGTTTCCGGAATGATTTTTCAAAGCTTTTAACTTCCGGAATCTCCGTTTTCCTGCGTTCCCATTCGATAGTTTCAGTATAACCAAGCGCGAATAGACATTATATATATATATATATATATATATATAAAATGTAAATATTACTATCATTGATATTTCAAACATGTGATAACAATAGTAGATACTGTAATTGTCCACCTGTTCGAACGCATTTGGAGTACGATTTGCACGATATATGTGCGCATATGTATGCAGTAGTGGTTGGCATTTCATACTTCAACATAAATTTG
Organism: Paragonimus heterotremus; assembly: GCA_013368495.1. Classification (NCBI taxonomy): domain Eukaryota; kingdom Metazoa; phylum Platyhelminthes; class Trematoda; order Plagiorchiida; family Troglotrematidae; genus Paragonimus; species Paragonimus heterotremus. The sequence continues at coordinate 22,141 of LUCH01002347.1, forward strand.
TCGGCTACTTATTTCGTCTTCTCTTGCCAGACATGTCTATTCGAGCTTATCTGTGCACCCCTAAAAGTCGATGGCCATTCGAGATTTTTACGTGGAGAGACAACAGCTTTTGCTGCTCTGAACTACGATTTTTTCCTTCGATTCATTAGGATTAAGCGTTTG
>LUCH01002347.1:25267-43833 GCA_013368495.1 Paragonimus heterotremus
ATGAAATGTGAGCGACGAGGAGAAAACCACATGGTATTTATGTTACACATAACGACCTACAGACATTCTCGAATGAGGAGACTGAAGAAGTTACTAAAAATGGGATAACTAAGCCAACACTGAGCATGGGAGGATAAAGGTCGAGCAGATAAACAAATAGTGAAGTTGTATCTGGATAGTTCTAGGGATTTTTGTTCATTTTGATTGGACGAAATCGTTTTCTCGAGAAAGAAGGCAGTTATGGATGGAGAAAGTCGGGTTCTCTAACAGAGTGTATGTTGGTCACTGAACTGGTTGGCTACAACATTTTCTGACGTGTCAATCTTCAGTTTCTATGCATAACTTTGACCACAACCCGGGGACCAACCAACCCATAGTGGCGAATCTACCAACAGTCATCCACATTTCTCTACAATTCAGGAACCCTGTATCAATTAGCCTCAGTACTGGAAAAGAGTGCATGCGGCGAGTTGTCTGCCAGGTAATTGCACTTAATATCACGAAGCAGTGAAAGCCGTGAGGAAGCTGTCCTGCTAATGACCTTTTATTTCCGTTCATATCTCGGTTGTTTGTTAGCAAGGTTTGAGCACCTTCATGTTGAATAACTGAATATAGACTGCTATTTTTAGTAGTTGGTTCACTTTCCCCGTCCTTTTTTATTTCTCCTCTTCTTGCCGGGGCTAGCTTTTATCTGGGGTGTATAAGAGTTGAACATCAATGAAAACCGCCAATGTATTGTAGAACATGGTGGTGTCGTTGATGATAGTGATGATGATGACTGAATGTTCAACATAACGATAAATGCCGTGTGTTGGGCAAACGCTGATCGATCATCTTCAAGTGGTTCCGACCAGTTTGGAGTGGATTAACACAGCACTGCTGGCGTCAGTTCTGCATTTATGTTTTTTAGTATTATAGTCGATGTCTGGTTATTGGTGTGTTGCTCTACAAAGAAATCGTTTTATTATCCAAATCTTTTAACATTGCACTTACTTCGTTCCCTCCATCGTCATTTTGTGCATGGTGCATTGTCAATTTACAATGGCTGCGACCGAGTAGACACATAGTTGCTATTGCAATTGAGCACTACCGTTTCCGGTTTCTTTACTTAGGTCCATGATATGGTGGATGTTTCCTGAACGAGTTGTGAACCAACTTGGTTCTTGTGACGGACCGGGCTCTTATTCACTACGCTACGTTTCTGAAATGTTACTTCACGTTTATTTTGAAATTCGTCGGCCATAGTCAATGCGAACTGGCTGTCCGAAATGAGCTAAGTGGTTCAAAGTTCGTGCCAACCCAGTTATTTAAAACTTATTCTTGGCACGCGACACTTAACGGACTGACGGTCCATCAGATAAAAACTTGTGTAGCACAAAGCTCGTCATTTTAAATAAAGCCTACATGATGTGCTGTTTCGTTTCTCACGATGCCTGTTTAATTCTTTCCTTTTCTGTTTGTCTCTAGTATGTGTACGGTGACCCACTTGTCACTGAAGAGAGTTTGAGTTTGATCGTTCATTTGCTGGATCGAGGATTGGACACACCATGTCGTGTGGATGCCAAAGGTCGTAAATGTTGCTATGCTGTGAGTTTAACTGACTGTTTTTTAATGTAGCAAGAACTACCTAACTTTTGTTCATTACTTTTACGGAGCATGATGTTGCGTTAATCATGTTGCTCGTGTGAGTTTTCATTCTCCTATCACTGTTCGATGTTACCAGCATTCGGATATTGAAGTTCTTTCTTAACGTTTCCAATAGTTCTTTTTGCCACATAATTTCAGAGGAATCCTTTGCAACTATCTCCTATTTATTCAGGTCGACGAAACGAAACCAAATACTATACCGCAGTATGATCTCATGTGTTTATGTTATATTTGAGCACATTCGCTCGTTTCCCTCATGTCTTCTTTTACAGCTGTGCAGAAATACTCAGCGTGGTTCATCAAGATTGCATCCAGCCTCCTATGATGGAAATTTGGTTGATGCGGATGATGAACTCATGGAATGTGCAAATTCTCGTCTGACTGAGTATGCCGATCATCAAGGTTCTGACATTTTGCTAGATGCCCTGAACGTCGACGAAGAAGACCCAGAAGATGCTGATGATGTCACTCGCATTATTTCACAATTCTTTGAAAAAACTTTCAAAGATCCGAATAATCCTTTCTGTTCTGAGTTTGGTCAGCCGTCCTCGGATTTCGATAGTACGACTGATGCGAAGAGGAATCGACTGCCCCATTGGGACCCCAGTTTGTTCAAATGTGCTTATCAGCCTCGAACAAATTTGCAGGATAACCTGGGATGCTGGCTAATGGTTGAAAATTGGCCAACTTCACGTGTTTGCCTTGCACCAACATTGCTTGCAACTCAAGCCGGAGCGTCTACGTTGACAAATTCGGCTGTTTACGTGATCCCAGATCATTCTGATATAGTTCACGAGGGTAACGAATCCGGGTGAGTAGGTTCTTTTGAAGTTGGGTTGGTGCTACGCATCCTAATGTTTTCTGAACATGTACTGAAATTCTTGCAGTTGTTCATTCCGCTCAGCTTTTCCAGTGTGTTTATGTAAACCAGGTTGCTTGTGAATCTTACGCAAATTTAGTAATCGTCCAGTCAAACTGTGAACACATCTATGCTTCAAAGATACGTATTACCATACCCTTCCCGTTCCAAGATATCTCGATATCACTTTTTTGTGACGCGATGTGTGTTTAAGATAGTGCATAAAATTTCCTCTGTGCTGCTGTACATCTTCAAAATTGTCCAAAGTAAACGCATCACACTAGCGTAATGGATGGAAATCTGTCTATTGTTCGGAAGTATCAGTACTGCGAGTCATCTTGCAGTAACAAGCGTTTTAACCGAGTCGGACCAGCGAACGTTAGTAGACCAGGTAGCTGGAACATACTTGAGCGACAGAGAACAGAATATACAGCCCCATCTTAGCGAACGCTGTCACGCCTTGTTTGTCTACAATGTGCGTTCGCTGGTATCACTCACGTTAGTATGGGCTCGGTGTTGGGTTCTGTGCATCAGTTCTCACTTACCATACAGCTGCACCAGCTTTCAGACAAATCTGAAGATATGAGTAGATGCCAGATAACTTTCTTGGATGATTATAAACGGACAGAGGGTCATTGTAAAATGTTGTGGAGGAAAACAGCAATACTGCCGAAGCATCTTAAAGTGAAGACGATACAGTATCAGGTGCAGACAGGTTTACTTGAAGACCATTCAGTTTGGTCAAGTTCAGAGCATTATATATTACCGCCAGGTTCATGTGCCTACATATTGTAGCTCGACATTGTTTGGTTTGTGATGACCCATCCAAGTAAACATAAGTGAACGGACTTTGTGTGTTGGTTTTTGTTCCTGCGATTAACATTTTGAGTAGATCTTGCTGTGTTACTGTGATTTCTTCTGCGCTGCTGGACTTTCTCATAGTGCTAAACTTTCGAGTAGACGTGAATATACTTTTTTCGTTTATTTGTTTATTGTTACCACTTTCTCACTACAGTGTCTTTTGCATCAGCCTCATTTAACTTTCATGTAACCCCACTGTTTATACTGTTAGAATTCGTTTACAGTGTTAGACACCGAGTGATAGATGTCACCTGAATAAAGCGGGTGATTTAAACAAGGTAGAACAATGATAAAACATTGGTATCAGCTAGCTGGTCGTAAACAAATAGTTAGATTTTGATACAAACTATGTCGCCTATGATTTGGTGATCTCGTAAGATCAAGCCAGTCACCAATAATTGATTGCGTACACAGGTGGATTGAAGGCCCAACTTCAAATGTTGTGTAGACGATTCGGCAAATTTTCTTTGTAAGCATATTCCAGTGAATATAAATTTGGTCTCACAGAATGGGGAGAACATAATTTCCAAGAAACTTTTGTTACATTGCGCGGATGCAGTTGCTGTTAAAAGAACCTGTACATGTCACTAGCTAGTGACCATCGGATAGTAGTGCAAATCATTTTTCAAAATACTTCATCCGTTTCACTTAGCTAATCCAGCCATTGTGGATTTTAATAATCAAATAATGCATGATTGATCATAGGTTCAGCCGCTGGTTAAACTGTTAAAATTGACTACATCAGTTTAGTGCAGCTCATTGGTTTTTTTTTCTCCATGGAAGTGATGCGTATCTTTTTCTGGGCTTAGATATGAATTCCGATCCGTACACGCGTAAACCATGTGGATTAATGACTTACACGAGACAAAACCAGTTCATCACATAGGCACGTTCAGCAACATCAACTGTCTTATTCTTACCGGAAAGTCTTCATTTTACTATTGCCAATTATAATGATCCGATCAAATAACGTACCCGTCTTTGGAGCACTCTTTTATCTTGACGGTAAGGGTTTGCGACTGCAGCTAGTGTCCTCTTAGATGTGATAATTCAAGCATCCCATGTTCATCGGTAACGGTATAGCTGGACAACTTGAACCCCGCTTGTGATCAAATGTTTTATTGAGCTGCTTAATCGCGAGATCGGGATCTGCATACCTGTCTGTTGGGAACTTGCGTGACTGTCTTGATCACAGTTTGAATGTTCGGATGTCAGAAGATGACAAACAAACTCTTTTGTCACCTTCATACCAAATAAAAAGCTGAATATGGAAATAGTTGTCAAGCAAGAATTGTTCGGACCCTAATGCACTATGAGTTTACTCTCGTACATACACATTTACTGTTGTGCTGCGTCACTTGCTTCAAAGACACCAGGTTATGACAACTTCAGTAATTGATTGTATTACTCTAATAAACAATTGATTCTAAGCTTGATTACAGTCACTTGATTGATGTGACATTTGGAATGCCCGATGAGCACATCAAGGAAATTCTGTTGAGGTGCACGCAGGATATCTAATTTCACTTTACTGGACAAATCAACCTCTAAACTGGTGAGGTCGTGATCGACTAGTCGCTGGACCCAGTGTTTGCTGAGATTTGTATGGAGATATTGCACTAACATATCTGATTGGACTGACCGAACGATACAAACTATACAGATGTCGTAAATGACGTTCTCTTTATCGTCGTTGGCAGTGCTTGTACTGATTCTTTATTATCCTTAGCCAACTTAGCTCATAAGAACCTGAAGTTCACTATTGGAGTAGAAATGAACGAAAAATTGGCTTTTTTGATGTTACGTAATTGAAACGTTTAGCTGAGTCGATTGAACGAGACATACACAGATAACGAACGTGAAATTGTCGGTATACCTATTTTCACGTGTTTGTTTCAGTGAGACGGAAACGAAATTTGCTAAGATGTCTAGTACGCCGAGTCCATAAAATTGCATTAATGGCATTCAAACTGAAGAACCTGCCCCACAAAGACGAATTATCGAGTGTATCACCGACTAGTGGGCTCAACATGGCTCTGAGGACGACTTTTCACTCTGCGTTGCTAAGACCACTGTCCTTCTCTAAGTCAGTTGTAAGCCTTCATTTCAAAGATTTAATGTCCGGTAGTTCTGCCTCATTTTATATTTCCTCATTTTCTTGTTTGTGCGGGACGGATTACATCGATTGCACAACAAGGTTCCTATCGGAGAGAATATGCGAACGTTATCCTGGTTGGTTGACAATCGAATAACAACGAAATGTTTCCAGCGCAGTTTTTGCCCACCTAGTCAACTCAGGTCACAAATTCAATGTGGATATCACATTTAAGCCTGTCCTTCGCGTCACACGTGTTCACACTAGAGGTGTGGAATATTTTATCCCGGCTGCTGTCTGACTATCGGAATTCGATTACGAAACCCTAATCCATGCATCTGGAAGCCGTTTTTTCAAGCACTGAAGTTGCCAAGGCCTTTAGAGCAGATGATACTTCACCATATTAGCCTTGTCCATACTTCTCAAGTGACACTAGATTCTCACCGTATTAGATTCCACGTAATCCTTGCTTAACAACTTTATTCATATTTGTATGTTTTGACCCGAAAGTGACACACAAACACCGAGCTTGATCGTCACGTTTTTACATATGATGAAATCTTTTAGTACATTTGAAGAGCTGAAACATTCTACATGTTGTATACTTTTGTCGAGTTCTAATAAGAATTTCTTGGTTCCGACTTCCAGCCTCTCTTCTATGCTAATTATGTGTGTTTCCGATACTGCAAGATTGATTCAATGGTCGGTAAAAAACAGGTAGGCACTTTTTGGTGCGAGGTAGTTAAAGGCAACTGGAACCACAGTGCCTACTGATACGACTCGAACCTCATAATGATGATGACGGCGGAACTTAAAAACTTCAATGTGCTAAGAATTTGATGCGTTTACTCGAACGGTGTCTGATCGTCATATCCACGAACCATCGTGTTGACACTCGAATGTTACTGGGATGCAGACTTGGTGTTGAATACCTGGGTATTTTTTCCGATCTACTTCTTGTTCTGTTCAACCAGGTAAGTATAATCGACATACCATGAACATTACACATTTTCCCCCCGCTGTTAATGTCGTCCTAGATCCTTTAGTTCATAACCCGCAGGCACTTTCGTAATTTTGTATCTTTGGCTTCCGTGCTTGTTAATTTATGTTTTGTTGTTTTAACCTATTCAGAGTTCTCGTCGACAACCTCTTGACTCTGTTAATCAAGGCGCACGCTCGGCTTCATTGGAGTCGAATATCAGGGTCATCCGATTCTATCCCGAAAGTGCTGGTTGGAAATTCTTTTATGGATCCTAATGTCGCCAGTCCTCCTGATAATTCTGTTATTCCTCTGATTGAGGATCTAATAACCACAGATCAGGTGCAAGTGAATAATATCGTGCTGGGACTTCATCCTCCTCCACCACCTCCTGAGATTCATAATTTATTAAGCTATACTCAGGTATCACGCCAAATGCAACCGAGGTGCATGGCTGTCCTAGGTGGGAATTCCATGCAGTCTCGGACAAGTGATTTGGGTGTTTCGAATAATATGGCTACTTCGGAAGATGACGCACGTCTTTCCGGCACGACCTCGACTACACGGGATCTTACGCCAAATACACTGGCCAAACTACCACCGGAGTTGCGTTATTTTGCTGCTGGACCACCGGCCTATTCGCTGGCGGATGAGAGGAATCCTCCAGATTATGAGATCAGTGATTTGAACATGACTACATCTGGTGAGTCATTTCTACTTCAAAATACTTTATTTCTCATGTCTTCATTCCTTCGTTGCTATTCAGTTCATGTTGCCCGTAAATGGCATTTTCCCTGTCATCACAGGCTATTGGCTATACTCTAATTGTTTGTTTGGTCATTCTTCTACAATGTCACATTACATACTTTATAATAAACAAGAAACTGATCCCTTACTTGAAAACGCTGACTCACCCACTCAAATTTGTTCTGCTCGGTGTTTCTAGATCTCTTTGCTTGACGGTCGAATGGCGCTTCATTGCGTTTTTCCATCCGTGTATGCCGTCGTTGGGTGACTTGTCGAACATTATCTGTTGATTGTATTTTACAATATTATTCGGTTCGACATTGTACACCTGTTTCTTGTTATTCTCTTGAGCGCTCACAACCTTGACTATTCTCCAACCTTCTGCTGTATCTGCGTGCATTTCTCCAATGGACTTGTCACGAAGATGCGATCTGAAAGTCCTTACAGAATGTGCGTTTTAAACCGAATTCTGCATAAACCGAGCCGGATCTGCATGTTTACATCTTTGAGTCATAAACAAGAGAACATGTCTAATTAAGGTTTTCTTGCTTTTGAGAACCATTTTGATCACTGGCACTAATGTAGGCGACGTCAGTATTGGTAAAACATCAATGTATTTAATCGTGTCTATCCATCTGAGCCTGGTTTCTTATCTTTGCAGACACCACTGTTTTCTGATTCTGTTCAAGTCGTAGTTTGCTGAACAATAAATTTTCTCAAACATTGTACAGTACTAATCAAATTTTTGTTGTACTGAAAGGCCTAGATGACTGCTTGGAAAACAACCTGCGTTGGATATCGTACATCTGATAAGTTATACGATCTAAAGGTTTTAGGAAGGCTTGTTTCCTTTTCTTCCCAACTCGTTCATTTTGTGCACACGTTGATGCCTTGCCAAAATTCCGTTGCCCAATTCTGTTCTTAAGGTAGCTTCTTTACAGTTTACGTTACCTCTGTCTGTTCTTATATGGCTAACGACGCTTTCTAAAGGTATTCTCCATTTTTGTCCTTTCATTTTACAAACGTCTTTCTTTTTCTGTAAAATCTGGGTTTCGGCTGGATTCAGACTAGCGACAAGAACACCATACTGTTTTGCTCTGCCGGCTGACTTACTAGATCATGTCGGCATGCTGTTCCTGCTGCTGGCTTGTGTTCAACCGAATCCCAGATTTTGTGCAGACGAGTCTTTTTAATTGGCAGTTCTGCCACACTTTTCCACACTTCTCATCTGTTGTAGCCGCCGGTGAAAACAATCCACCTTGTCCGGATTTGTCAGATGTTTGTTTCACCGATGAGGATCGGAAGAACGTAGCATCTGGACAGGTTTGCACCTCATTCGGCGATGGTGCTTTTTGGATTGAAAAGCTGTTGGACAAAATCGCGGCTTCTTCCAGTGGCAATAAAGCCGCTATTCGTTTCTATCTGGCCCGTGCTCGCCGGCCGTTTGAAAGCGTGGCTCGCATATTGCGTCTGCAGCCGATGGACTCCTTCTCCTCATGTACTAAGATGGATGTTGAACCTCCGACTACTTCAGATCCAGCTAACGTATCCACGAACAAACGTGCACCATCTCCTAATGAAAAGTAATTTGAAACCTGCAGATGTGCTTTGGTGTTACGTCTCTTGTATTACTTCTAATGTTTGTACTCAATACCAGTTGTATACCTAAGCTCAACCCTCACTCATGCATTCGAACGTTCTTCAATGTCATACGTGCCGTTAATTATTTCTGGCATATAGCCGACGTAACAACCATTACTGTCGTTGATACATCTCCGGATGCTGTTAATGTTTTATGGTTAGGGTTTTCCTGGAGCATTAGGGTAACGTCGATGATATTACAGAAAATGTGGTAAGCACATGCACATTAAAAGAGATAGGATTATTCAACAACTGCTGTGTTTGCTTTAGTTTACTGGATATTTGATTCGGTGTATTTCTGGAATACAATAGGAATAAACTGGCAAACTTTACTGAAAAGCCTGGCGAACTTAATTATTTGCTAGTATTTGTATTTTTTGCTTGCTACAGAGGTGACACAAACTCTCGAGAGGTTCTTCAACTATGTGTATTTATGTTTACTAAAAGGTGCTTCAAGCTACTTAAGCCATGTGTTGCTTGGATGGTTCAGATGGAAGTCGTTTGTCAACTTTATCACAAGCCTTCCGTTAATGGGATGTTTGAAAGAACATTCATGAATATTTGTCTCTGATAAAAGTGCAGCGGATACAGCTAGATGATAGTAGAGCAGATAGGTTAACTTTCGATTGATACTGAATTGTCTCACTTCTTGAGAGTAACATCAAAGTTTATCATTTTCAGATTATGATCAGTCGTTTGTAAGCGTCGTATCTTGATATTTCACAGAGGTTTGACCTCGTAAACGGACCAGTCCACTGTTGCTCGTGATCTGCTAAAGTGATTAGGTCGGTATTCACTGATGGCTGTCAGTACGCTAACTATAACAGCTTCACAGGAAGAAAGCCTGATAGATTATGGCCTTGACTCGTCCTTAGTGACGAATGCGTAGTGAGCCGTACACGAGTGGTGGCCCATGAAAATTTCAATGGAAGGGCGGTCTTCTGGTACCGCAGGATTCGGTGTTGTTCGGTCAACAATGGTCTTCTCTTAGTGTATTTCTCCTTTGGTTTCTTCCTGTGGATACTTGAAAAGCGTTCGCTTAAAAGTATTCACGAACCTATCTACTTGATATTTGGATTGTTGTTGGTACAGAGAAGACCGTATATACTAGACGTTGGTAAGTCGGCAAACGTCCGCAAATCCTGCTGAGCTGAACTGTTTCTCGTTGTGTCACCAGTGTGTCCAGGAAACCACGTTGACCGAAACTGTGACGCAGTAATCCGACATCTTCGATGTGTTTCCATGCAAAACTGTCGTTGTTAACCCATGGGTACTGTTGGTGGAGAATATGATAAGAGTACTAGAGTCAATCTCTCCTTGAACAACACGGTGGTTATCCAGAGGTTGTAATCTGCTACAAATAACCATCAAACTTAGTGAACTTTAAAGCTCTAGGTTCTCTTTATCTCCTTCGATAAGCATGGAGAAAATTTGATTTCATCAGCTCAGTGGTTTGCCAAAAATCAACTTTGATGTTTGTCATTTGATGATGGATTACCTTCTCAAAGGTCTGATGTAGCCAGGGATCCTAACAAGGATTCGGGCAGATAGCCAAACGAAAACTCAGAAATTACAAACTGCAAAACATCATGACAACGAACATTTGCACCAGCTACTTCATTTCGGTGTTACGTAACACCTATTCCAATGAAGTCACATTGATCGAGCAACACCAACCAGTCCTGTGTACTCAAACAGGTATAACATGCTATCAGTTGATCCTGGTTATGACTTAGCTTCCCCTCTTCGTTCATTCTGTTCATCCATATATATATATATATATATATATATATATATATAGCGCACCGTAATGCTTTAGTATTCAGAAGTATTATTCGACACCTGCGTTTTTTTATATGGCTACGTAGCCCTTCTGTTCTCTTCATCTTTTTCTGTTATATTCAAGCCGATCTGCCCCGAGTCTCTCAGCTCCTGCTCCGGGTGCGGCAGCGGTCACACGCGAGGAAAGAAAAAAGGCTGCACTAGAAAGACGCAAACGTCTCATGGAACAGATGGCTTGCAAACAAAAAGCCTTCGCGTTGACACATTTCAAAGATATGGAGTTGATAAGTAAGTTTGTATTTCGCTTTCGTGTGACAGATTGTTTTTTCTTGCCATGTCTTGCCTGATGATCGCGTACTTTAGGTTGCTACCTCTATTTTAGTATGTTAATTTAATTGGTCGCGACTGAACGTTTGTGAATTTGAAATTCTTTTGTCTCCACATGTCATGGTTAGGTTTTGAGTAAGAGCTGTTATTTTGCTGTTCATGTAACTTTGCATGAATGCTGCCAACAGAAACACAGTTGTCGGACCTTCAATCCGGTCATCTGAAGTTGCGTTCCTTGCTGCCCTTAGTCAGAGTGGTGACATGGAGGCTTTCTACAGTCGAGTGTTGGATCAAGCAAGACAAAATGGATTTCGACGTCCTATGACGAACTGTGTTTCTCAGTAGCTCCTCATGTTTTACTTGGAATGATCTACTGGATCATTCATGCCTGGCAACTAAGTAGGTGGAGATCCCACGAACTGGGTCTCCTACTTATCTAAGTTAGATGCTGCTGTGAGATTGCCCTCCCATTCATCTGAAATTATAGTACTGTAGTCTGTTGCTACTCATCTTATGTTTTTCGCTTCAGGCAGTTGATCCGAAGGTTTTTCAGTGGGGAATCGTCCTATCCATGCCCTTCCGTGTTGACAGCATTCCAGATCACAAAACCGTTGGTGTTTGTGCTATAGTTGATCTCATACTGCCTAGCTCATCGTTCACCATAAACAGGGACCGTGCCGTGTATTGCACCCGCCGATATGAATTGACAAGTGTCATGCCACTGACTCCCAGATTTTTTGCCAAACGTTCTTAAATCGTTGTCCGTAGTAATTCCTACACAGATCCTGAAAAAAATACGACTGATGATGGTACACTCTCGGTTACTCCTATTCCATACATGCAGCGTTTACATTGTGAAAGAGTTGAGTCAGCCGACTACTCTAATTCGGACACTATACCTATTAACCGTTGTTATCTGCCGCATTAGAAGACTGGTCAGTTTACCAGGCTGACAGCTTCCGCACTATCTTGTCGATGCTCGTTACCACATTCAGATGATTTCATAGCCGTCATTTCCAACCAGGCTTGAGTTGTTAGACTCCTCAGCACAGCAGCCGCCTTGGTGGTTTGTATTTCTGCTAGTAATACACCATAATTCCCGCTTTTCTGGTCACATTATACCAGGTTATTGATTTCATACTCGTGGATATTTAATTGTGGTGTCTGCTTATGTTTCCATAACCTACGGCGCTTGTGAGTGTCTGCTTCTAGAATTTAGTCGCCCCACCACAGTCGTTGCCTATTTCAGACCTCGTAGTTCCTGCTTTAACTAGGGTTTTCTAATTTGGACCGGGTGAGCTGTAGAAGCTCCCGGTGAAGTGGTGATTTTGGGATCCTGTCACATTGCTTAGACATTAGTGAGTGACTGCTTCCAGCGCTTGTTTCGGTCATGCATTTCAGCGATAGATCTAACCACCCTCCCTACTCTGATCTGAGCTAGTTTAACATTAACGGCTCAGCTGTTGAATCTAAATGGCATGGTTTCCTGTAAGATTCTTGATCTTTCTGGGGTATATATGCGTCCATTCATGCTGCCGTTTCGTTATGCATCCCACCGGATTGCGTTCCAACCGCATATGAATTCATTTTCAAAATTAAGCTGCCCCCATGTATACTTTGACTCGGATCCTTGTAGATCCGGACCTATTCACGAACGAACATTTTCGTTAACAATTACTAATGTGTTGTGAAGTGGTAGTTGAACGAAACAGTGGAAGTTCACGCAGCAGAGACCAACATTTGATGGAGACAACCCCACCATTGACAACGCCAATATCATTTTTGATAATGTTTTTACATAGTCCGCAGCCTTGCTCAGCATAGCAGCTAGAAATAATTTAGCCTTTGATTGTGTTATTATCCAAACGCCTTACGATTTCTTCCTGTCGTTAGCTGCCATTTTGAGCAGTGCGTAGTGCGGCATATGCTCCTTCGTCATACGAAGCGCTTGACCATGGTTATCGATCCCGAAGTGTTAACTTTCTCTTCTAACCTACATGCTCTATCGTTGCTCTTTCACTCACCTCACCCGGTGCTGACCATTAACGGTGGCCAAATACTGAAAGAGCTTAATGCACCGTCGTTGAACGGGGCTGAATGCACACATTGTGAACCAACACCCGACGTCTACGCCACATTGTAGGTAACGGGGATCAGTGACTTCGTAACTTTTCTTTGCGAACTCCACATACATTTCTAGTGAGTTGAAACTACTCAGTGTGGTAGACCGATCATTACTCTTGCACTACCTGTTTGCAACAAGAAAGGTTGAAACAAGATCAGTCTAATCCTGTAATAACACTGCACTTTGATGATACAAGTTTCTTCTGGTATAGATTAGCTGTATAGTTCAATCAGTTCGACATATCCTGGATAGCAGTACTAAATATAAATATCATTTTCTGGACCTATCCTCTACGTAACGGAATATCAACAAAACACATCAATCTAATAAGACCCATTCTTCAGGCTGGGTGAAGGTTTATGGACAGTTGTCTCGAGTGCTTGTCACTTCTAATGGTGTTTGTCAGAGATGTCACATCTCCCCCTTGCTGTTCAATCTTATCGTGGACGACATTCTGGAAGGTGTGTTTGAGGAATCACTGGGATTCCATAAGATTCCTTAAGGCAACATCAATGAGTACGTGGCGAAATTGAATCATAAGTATCCTTTCGGTCTACGTTTGTCGCAACAGTTGACTTGCGAAAAGGGCCTTTTTATCCGGTATCTGTTTCAAATTGAGTACATGGTGGGTACACCCGTGGTCAAGTTAGAAGCCTCTCCGTTCTTCTCTTAACTGGTTCTCGTTGTGTTGGAAAGGCCGCTGCACTATGATACTTGTTAGTCACGATGGATACAATGAAGACCAAACCAATAATTATCATTGTCACATGATATTCCAGTACACTCATCGCGGATGTGAATGGCTGTTGATAGGCTGCAATCGCTAGGCCACATTTTTATTTGCCTTTTAGAACTAAAAAAATGCAGACAGTTGAGACACCAATCCATCACTCTAGTTATGGACTAGTGCTAAATGAAGAACTATCGAACATAAAGCTTTGTTTATCTGTTTCACTTCGACTTCCGAATTGAGAGTATCGGGAACGTCATAACTAAGCAACTTGTCATCATCTTTCATAGGGTCCTGAATTGTGTCGTACCAAATCCTCTAATCAGGTCGCCGCGATAACCTACAGATATGAGATATCGTTTTCCAGTACATTCGGGTTGACACTATTTTCGGCTAGTGCGACCAATCAGAGAAAACAGAACTCGATTGTCCATCTTCAGCTCACTCAACAAGTAATACTCACATTCATTCCTCAGACTCAGGCTCATATTCGCATTCAACGGAAGTCGGTTGGAGTTATGTTTAGTCGAATTTTCTTTTCATTGCTCTCATTGAAGCAAACATTTTTCGCAACTTTTCAGCACATCTGCTGAGATTCATCACCATCATCATCACAGGCGGCAATTCATCGGTGGTTCTCGCCGATACTTAATTCCAACACAACAATGAATGAAAATAGGCAAGCAAGCCCTAGCCAAGGAAAACGAAAAAAAGGGAAGGCGGAACCTAACTACTAAAAACAACATTCCGTACTCAAACACAATTAAAAGGTGTCTATACTTAGCATACAAACACCTGATCTGTCGCCGAGTATAAGACACTGACAACAAGACTCCCTCATGACAGCTTTCATTACTGCACGTCCTTAGGTGCACTTACTTCATAGACAACTCGGTCAAACAACTATAACATTTACGCCACTGGGCCCGACTAGCCGCCATCTCACTTAGCGTCTCCAGCCGCTGACTTTGTGAGTCGCAAAGTCCCAGCCCGGCAGGCGAATCCTGCCTGCGGTGGCCGATTTTTTATTGAGCGACTTAATTTCTCTACCGCTTGTCACACTACGTCAGCCGGCTGTTTCATCGATAGAGCGCTCAGAATGGTAGACGACTAGATGACGTCTCTAGTACATAGCCTGAGTCTGTGTAAATCTGAAGATTGAACAGATGAACTCGTTGGACGTCTTATATTTAGATTCCGTATGGATTGATGCTGTTGGTCTGCCGCCGGATGCCCCAGCATTCCCCTGCTTGATGATGGGCTTTCCCGCAGCTTGTATTCGTCAATGCCGTATAGTTATAGGATGTTCAGCTCCATTAGGCCCAATGTCTCAACTGTTAGTATCATTTTTCGGATGACCTCATGGTTGTGAACGTTGTGCATGGCATTCACTTCGAAACGGCAGTGACATCCGAGCCGGTATCAAGCTACAGTTGAATTGGGATGCCATTGAGAAAGACTGTATCTTACACTGTGTGTGACCTCGATGTTTGCATTTTTGGAACTTACGTTTCTGAAAGGTAAATGATCGCACCTAATTCCAGTGTTGCCAACGCGGCATCTGAGGCTTCATTGAAAACCAATGCCGACGGATTGACCGCGATCCACAGTGGTAATGCGGCCAGCCGGATGATTAACGACATGGAACGTTTTGATTACGTCTGGTATGTTTTGGTGTCATTTCTTATAGACTCCCCTAGGGTATTCGGTATCCATCTTTGACAGAATGTTGTCATCATCCTGCTGCATCTTGTTCGAGATTCAAGCGTGCATGTATGACTCTTTCGAGGATTAAAAACTACGGGCAAAGATCGTTTTCATGGATTGATGCAAAACAGCTTGTCACTTTCACTTTACCGTGCGTATGTAGGTGACAAAGCCTTCGATTTGATTCGTTACCAATTTGGAACACTGGTAACGGATATGGGCTAGCTTGTCTTGTTCTCTTAAGATTTAGTTGAAGCACTTGACCGTGTTGTCGACGGAAATGTCCTTTATTACAGTGTAATTGGTATATCACCCGACTACCAGCCGGACAGACTGAGCGCCATCTGAAGCGGCCAAACCCATCTCTATTAAGTTTGAGTTTTTTCGGTGTGTGATATCGAAATGGTCACTTGTGGGTTGATCAAAGTTGAACAGAGATTTTTGGTTCCCGGTGGACCCCATTAGTGGGAAATAGTTTGTACATCCTCAGCTTCTTTGTCAACTCCTCCTTAGGCTTTTGTTGCGTCATTTGTTGCTATAAAATGTCCTTTATCAGGTCTGCGATCAGCCTCATCATGAGTTGTTACTACAAACTGTAATTTCTCCCGTCACTTGTGATTACAATCCGTACTAGAAAATTCGCATGAATTATACAGCATCACTACCACTCAGTGAAATATTACGTAGCAAACCCCTGCCGGTGTTCCCTTCTGTACGTGTTTACCACCTGAGCAGCGCAAGAAATACCTTTGCGTATATTGCGTTTAATGACAACGGCACACGATAAGTGACATTTTGTTCTGCGGATTCTTATTCCAACCTGTTTCAGGTAATCCATTTACGACTACGAAATCGTTCTCTTCTGGATGGCTTAATCCTATCACAGGACCCCGTTAGCACTGGGCTGCCGATAGTTCTCATCGGGTGACTTCGGATGAAGAAAGGACAGGAAGATAACTTTCTATCCCTGATAGAAAAAATGTTGTTTACATCACTGTTTTCGAGCATAACGTGCAAACCGCTCCTAACTTATCCACTGTTGACAGAGTGGAATAAGCTCGACAAGCCCGGAAATCACTAGTGGAATTTGACAACAGTGTGTTCATTGATTTGCACTTGTGTTCCTTAGTCAAGCCTTCATTCGCTCGGAAATCAGTCGTTCGACATTTTTTATGATGGGGGCGCATCCTTCTTTTTTGTAAATTACCATAATTATTACTGTCCTCCAACAGTCAGCGGTTTCGCGCCACATAATGCTCTCTGTCCTCCGCAAGTAGAGATTGACGTGAAAGTTTTGGTTTTGTCGTACCGCTCATAATGCGTTAACCTCCTGCCTGTATGGTTGGCTGATCGTAATGTGCCGTTTAGAAGCTATCGCTGCTCGAAAAGTCTCAAGTAACTCGTCTGTTTAGACAGTGTTTGTCACCTCACCGTATGTTTGCCGTATTTCTTGTTGTTGCCAAACACATAGTACCTCTGCAAACAGTCGGTCCCAGTGACCACCGCCGAAGTGGTGGATTGCTGTTTCGACCTACTTGGGTCTCACTGGCATCCCGCATTCCGCGTAGTCGAACCCACGACCCGGGAATAAGCTTCACATTCTAGTCAAAACACTCCTCCACTAGACCGCAGGGTCAATGTCACACGTTTGAACATGTGAAATCAAAGTTTGAGTGTGAACTTATCCTTGCAGACCTCGTGGATTTGGCCTCTGCTTTCCTGTCATTTATCTTAATTGCTGTATAAGAATTAGGCATTAGTATGAACGACTGATGTATTTTGATCAATTATGGTGACGCCCTGTTGGTGTTGGAACTCACCTAGTCGATATTGACACAATATTTCGTGACCTAGAATTTGAATCCATTTACCTTCATGTTTTCCAAGATTTATTGGCAGTGTTTATTTCTCTGCAGTGTGTGAACTTTTATGCCGTTTAGGCACTCAAATTCGCATCTAAAGTAGATGAACAATCTTTTGTAAATAACTCATTTAGTCCTGACGTTTATGTCAAACTCAGTGAAGCCTGTGGGATCAGTGCAGACGGTAAGGTCATTTGTTGGAACTGTACAGAAACTCCGTCTACCTCAAACGTGGAACGCACGGCGCTGAGTCTAAAATAAACCACACAATTAACCCGCAGATGAGTTAATATGTGTGAATTCCAGCGTTAGCTGTTCCCACGTAAGGATGTGAGGTCAGAATTGACCGCGTACACATACTCATCAATATCATAATCAGAAATGCATCAGTGGTTCACATTGATGCTTAACTTTCTCATAACAATGAAGGAAAAGGCAAACTCTGACCAAGAAGGAGAAAATGAGGGAGGTGAGAAGGGACTTTAATGTTAAAAATAACGAATTCTTTGTTCAACTATTCAACATCAAGTTGTCTACAATTTGAAAACTAACAACCGAAGTGTAAGTGAAAGTAAAGCGTCATTAGCAAAACAGCTTTCTTACAATTTTTATTGCCACTTGTCATTAAGTGCACTTACTTCACTGAGAACTTGGCCAAACAATGGTAACATTCTGTAATATTCAGAATTTGGGACTTCGATTAGTCTTAGGAATCGTACTCGAGTTGGAATCTCCCACACAGGCGAAAACTTCCTACTAATTGCACTAGCAGTTTTTATTCACGAGACAAGAAACCGAATTTGTGAATGCACGACAGTATTAAACAAATCGGTCTGTCATTGCTTGATCATATTGGCACGTACGGTCACAAATTGTAAGTTAATTGATGCCAGAGAAAATCCTCCATTATATCGTTCGTCACAGAATTAAACAAAAATAGTGAAACAGAACAGCCTTGACGTACGCCACTCATGGTGCTGAAACTGTCACACAGTTCATCTGAAAGTATACTCACATACCCGATCAGTACACCCTCGCGTTTGAGCGGTCGTAAAAATGTACATCAATCCACCGAATCGAACGCACCTTTGTAGTCAAGAAATACGGCAATGGTTGACCGGCGGTATACGTAACGTTGCTCGAGAATTCGGAGAAGGGTAAAAATCTGACCAATACAACTCCGATCAGGAAGAAACCGTGCCTG
>LUCH01002347.1:44536-63666 GCA_013368495.1 Paragonimus heterotremus
TTCCGGGCTAACTTGGCAGTTGCGCTTTGCCGGCGGCATAGCCACTGCTTCAATAACCAGTCGCTGCTGTCGATGTGGTCTTTGCCTTGCAAAAGTGTAATTGAAACGACAACATACCAACGCACGATCTGAATCTAGGTGTATTTTCCAATAAGAACAACAGTGTTGATTGAAGCCTCGCCACCTCTAACTAATTGCTATATGGTCTCCCTGAGACCAAATCTGATTCGGAAATTGAGGGTGCCAAGTATGCCAGTGACGTGCAGCATGCTTCAAACGAATGCAGGCTTGAAGTAGGTTTCACTTTGCGCACAGATATGGCAATCTCCCTCTATTGTGCGAGTGATTTGTGCCTATCCCAAACTTGCAACCTAAGCGAAACTCAGCCTACCTGCGCGTTCATATCTTCGGCCAGCACGATTTTATCATAACTGTATGTCGACTGAAGGAGATCGGCTAGTTCCGAGGAGAATACCTCCTTGGTGCTGGCGTTACTTCAGTCGACACAATGAAAATAGTCCTGAAGGTGTTTTCGTCTGAATCTGGTTGTAGTAGAACCTGCCAAATGGACAACACAGTCTTTTGTTAACGGAACTCCAATTTACTAATGCGGCTGTAGCCATCGTGCTAATAGCTGTGCACTCTCTAGCTTGACCGTTTGCGGCGGCCGTGGAGTCGCCCGAAGTGTGAACTGATTTTGACATTCAAATAGACTAACTTTCGTGCGAAAGCCGTCTATTGACATGTCTGTTTTTCGGTGCCAACGTTGAAACCACCTATATTAATTCGCATTCTAGGTGTCAGCGAGGGATGAGGGAGGCCTGCGGGTGGATGGCAAGTGATGGGACTTACCGGGTCTGTATGCTTGATGAGTGGTAACAACCAGAGAACCGGCAGTGCATTTCCGTCTTATTTTACTTATGCTGGCTTACTTTATGCAATAATTTCTTGCTTCGCAAGCCCTCTTAAGGAAACGAAGTAGTTTTGGTTGAAGTACATCCTCAGTTCAGTGCACTGACTTTCCACAGGGCTCCATAGTTTCCTCCTGGCTCTCAGACCTTTTACCGCCCGCAGTTTATATTTTATATTTGCAGCCGAGTTTGTTGTCGTCATCTTACGGGCACAAAGTGCCGGACTTGCACAGCGCTTTGTTCGGCTCTCTTATCCGTGTCATATTCTGGTCAACCCTGAATACAGTATCTCTGAGATGTTTGTCTATTATTTTATTTAATGAGTTTAAGAAAATGTTAGTAAGCAGTTACATTTCAGTATTTAAAAGTTTGGTCTACTCGGTTATTCGTTGTTTTACAGATTTAACCGTTCCCACAGCTTTTTAGCGTATGAATTCTATCATGTGCATCAAATTTGTAGATCAGCCTATGGATGAGCAACAGGTTTTGGTCGAGACTGCTGAAAAGTGTTACGAATGTGTCATCTGCCAGACCTCCGGAACAGCCTCCTCAGATGATATGGTCCTGTTGGACATGATGTGTGAATCAGGCAGTGAGTAATGATGATCGCGTTAAATTTTTTGGAGTATAGAATGTTTGAATTGTGCTGTCTCGATATCTGGTCCCTAATTACTTGTTCTATTTTCTGTCCTTCAGTCTCAATTTGTTTAGTGGGGCGGTTAACGAAATTAAAACAGGATATTTGTTGTTTCCATCGCGTGCACTTTCTAGTAAAGTTTCATCCCCATTAACTGGCACGAAAGCCATATTATTGAATTAGTTTTTCATTTTTTTTCTACCACACTGTGTTTGATGGCATGTGACGTGCAAAGTCGAGCTTGAGCTGATTACTGTCAGATAAGTGAGCAGAGGAACGGTAAAAATGGTTGTACCCCATTGAACGTAATGGTAAATGACGAATGAAAACAGAACTTTGTCGTTGCTTCCGCTAAATCTGTTGAATCATTCACCACAATCCAAGAAGCGTATACTCTCACTTTCACTGTTCTCTTCAGTAAGTAACAGATTGAAAAGACGGGGCAGGCAAATTCACTAATGATGAAATGTGAATACCAATGGGCGAACTGGTTTAGAACATCAGCGTTTGCTTTCTACTCAATTTGTGGAAGTATTAATCTTTCGAATACTTGACTTTGTTAGTGGGAACGAAGTGGAGCAAAATTGAAGTTGCATGTCTTTTATAGAACTGATACCATATAGACATCTCTCTGGCGATGTACGGTTCAATCTGCCATTTGACCCTAATCATCACTGAAGTCCTAACCAAATGTTTGTTCGAAAACTCTTCAGCTCTTTCCGGTGTTGGTCGCACTTGTGTCCTTGTGTTGGCACTTGCTCCATCAACTCTGAATACGCTTCCGTGCTTTACCTGTTTGACAAAATTTTAGTCACCTGTTTTTCGGGCTAAGCTTTTGTTACTTGTCAAGGTCGAAACCAGAATCCTCGCTTATTGATTTAGACAGACTGCTGATGTGCGTAACTGTGTTCCGGGACTCTTTATTGGAGTCAGAACAATACCTACTCTTCAGATTTGTTAAGTTCATTCGATGCAGCTGACTCCGTGTAACTCGAATTGAAGTCACATCGTGTCTACATATGTTTTGGTTTTATTTTTTTGCATATCCATTACATGTAATTACTTTTTCGGCCTTTTGTTGTAAGTCCCGATTGTCCGTAACCGTTACATTCTCGTTGTTATTATCCAGTTACCCTACATATGCGTGAAACGTCTCTTTTGCCACAATTAAACGGTCGACAACCGACGCAAGCTTGTGGCATGCCTGCAGAGATTCCCCCTAGCCAGGATAGTTCCTGGCTGGTGCCCACTCGACCGCCTAATCCCACCGCTGATCCCGCGAATTCCCAACTTTTGCAGCCGTCGGACTCGGATTTCGCGCCATCTGGTGGTAGCGGGCAGGCGCCTACAGGAACTGTTGGTGTTTCTGTACTTGCGACGCATTTCGAAGCCTCTGCTCCGTTACAGCATTACCCCTCCGGTTCATTATCTCCTACAGGAACACCATCCATACAACTTTCCTCCTCGGTACCTCCGTCTCCGTCGCCCAACCATTGGCTGCTAGCCCTCGGTACCACTTCATCAGCACCATCACCTGCTGTCCCTGCCACTGGTGTGAGTCTAGGAGCTCTCGGACCTGCTACGGCTAGCTCTTCTCAGTCTTGTTTCCTGGAATCCCGGCGCTGGTGGGGATTGGCTCTCCCGCCGCAGATTAACGGAACCCTTCCTTTGTTACGTTCCGGTCTAATCTTACAAACATGTGGGCATGTGGTTCATCGAGAGTGCTTTCAACGTTATCGTTCTCAAGTTAGTTATCTTAATCATTGATCAGTTACTTCTGGTTTGAGTTTGATGATGAGAATTTCCGTTTCTTTTTTAAACCCTGTGGAGTTTGCATGAATTTGACGACATTTCTTGAAGCACCACTTTGTACGTTGGGATTATTCACGAGTTGGAAACAATTCTTAAACCTCAGAGTAATTATTCACAAACTTCATGTCATCAATTGAAGCAAATCATCATGTCAAAAAGCCCAATGATAAACAAGCGGTCTTTAATGGTTGAACACGGAAATGATGTTCAATTAGGGCTACTACATGTCCAGAGCAATACGTTCTGGATGTGGAGTGAAATGTACGGTCTCTTATGTGCGCAGTCTTCATCATTTAGTAACTAGCTTTACTCCTGCTCTTGAAAACTACAAGACCTCTAACAAACTGTATCCCGTTTGTGGTTATGCACTTCTCTGGATTGTATGTGTAATAATATAATTAACTGCTTACAGGGTTAGTTCTTAGATCTCCCGACATAGACGCAACTCTGTGCATGCTGTTACTTTTGCTTGTTATTGTTTGGTTGTTGTATCACGTGTTGATTATTTTGCTGAACAGTTTCTGTTTTGACTATTTGCCACATTATGTTAGTGGATTATAACTTAGTGAATTGGAACGAACACAATTGGGGTCTGAATAATGTGCTAGTGTTATTCAAGAGACATTGCTCGAAATTACTCCAAGGAACAAACTTTCTGGGTCATTCAGCTGTTTTTAGTTGTTTCGACTTACTTCTTATTTGTTACGAATGGCTTTATTGTTACAAATGATGTATGCTGCATATGCATCTTATGTTACAACTGCACTAACGGTTTGGAAACAGGTGCATTTTGCGCATGCTCTGTTTCAGCTCTGGGAACGTCTTGACGTCGTGAACCTTAATCTCACTGGGTCATCTAGAATTACATGCCTGCAATACTGAATGCATATCTGTTCTGACCTTCCGAGCGGTAATTTAATTCGCATAGCGCTTCGTTCCGTCTCTGTGTTGCACGGACACTTGTTGGCTCTAAAATTTCCTTTGAGCCTGCTTATTTCTAATGACAAATCATCTTCCGTAAACAAAATCTTTGTTCAGTAAAAAAGATCGTTCTTATCATATTTCTTTTCCGTTACACTTAATAGAAATATGCATCTACCATCCTCTCAGCGTTGGGCTTCGTGGGATAAATCTTGCTACCTTGCTGTCTAATCTCAGTTATTAGGATATCCAAGAATGGACAATATTCCATTTTTAAAACAGTTATATCCCTTCAGCAATTTGAACGAAACAGTTAGAAGACGATCACTGATAGATGCTAGCATTTCGTATTGGCTCGTCAGTACCAAATAACCAATAACACGGGAAAATTCCAATTTAGTGTCTACAGTACTTGGGGTGTGTGAACAAAGAAACCAGTAATAACAAAATGTCCAGTCGTATGATCTGGATGACAATCATTGCGATTTGGGACCATAGCAACCTCAGGTTCACAAATAATTGTTTTTGTACAACATAACACAGGATAGATGAAAAGACATACAAGTACCTAAAACCCGGCGGCTGCTCGTTGCCCCAACTGTACGGTCTTCTAAAGACCCACAAGCAGAATATGCCACTTCAACCTATATTAGCCATGTCTAATTCACCTCAGCACAAACTGGCTAGATGGTTGGTCGAGATTTTGAAGCCAACCATTCAAAAGTTTGACAGCTATAGTATCAAAGACTCGCTGGAAGTTGCGGATGAGTTGGATCGAGTCAGTATCAAGAATGAACATATGTGTTCCAAAGATGTTCAGTCTCTCTACCACTGTCCCCCTGAGAGTAACTGTTGACTTTGTGTGTAAACGGATTGTTGCGGAAAATATCCCTATGCCCACCCCAACTGATTATCCGAAAACGTTACTTTTATTGTGTACGGGAAAAGACAGTTTTAATTTTCTCAACACACCGTACAGACAAATCGACAGAGTAGCGATGGGGAGTCCATTAGGTCCCCTTCTCGCTAACTTTTTCATGACCATGATAGAAGGGCAGGTAAGTGATATCATCTCACAACTATCACACTACAGACGCTATGTAGATGACACCCTGGTCATTGCCAAAAGTCATGAGCTATCTGAACAGTTTGTCTTGCAGTTTAACGGCGTTCATCCCAACCTCAAGGTGACGTGTGAACCAGAGGTTGTTGACAGTCTGCCTTATTTGGACATATTCTTCACACGAAGAGCCAACGGATCACTAAAGCCTGGCATTTACAGGAAACCAACATGGTCTGGCCAGTATATGCATTTCACTAGTTTCAACCCGGTGAAATATAAGCGGGCTGTAGTGAGAACACTGTTAACTAGAGCACGCCGCATTTTTACACCCGACTGTGTTGAGCAAGAGCTAGAAATGCTTAAAACGACTCTGGAGGTTAGTGGGTATCCCAGAAGCTTTATTCAGCGTCACAGTAAATGGAGACCCAAAGTAGTAAAAATGATGAGGTCCCGAAGAAATTAGTATATATTGGGCTACCATTTAAAGGGGATATCGCGACGATGTGAACAACCCAACGAATTGTCGCTTCGTTGAAACTTACTTACAACGCAGCCGAATTGAGGGTCCTTAATCAGACTCGCCTACAATCAGAGGAGATCAGCCTATTGGTGCGAAATCACACTGTGTTTACCAATTCCCATGTAACTGCGGAGACAGTTACTTAGACAGAACGAATTGATCATTGATCTCAAGAATGAAGGAACATGTACCCAAGTGGGTTCACAAACAGGTCTCAAAACCGGACACTGTAGTCACAGAGAATCGTAAGCCCCCATCTTCATCGATCGGACGACACATCCTGTCAACTGGTCACAACGTGGACTTGACCTCAGCCTTCACCATCATAATGGGCCACCACAACCCACGGTTCCTAAAATTTGCTGAAGTCGTCGCGATAAACCGGTTCAAACTTGTGTTGTGTGTACAAAACCAATTATTTGTGAACCTGAGGTTGCTATGGTCCTAAGTCGCAGTGAGTGTTAATCCGATCACACGATTGACGTTTCTATTATTGTTGGTTTCTTAGTTCATACCCCCAAGTACTGTAGACGTTAAATTGGAAGTTTCCCGTGTTATTGGTTATTTGGTAATGACGAGCCAATACGAAATGCTAGCATCTACCAGTGTTCGTCTTCTAACTGTTTTGTTCAAATATTTCATTTGCCACTTCCTTCCTATTTAGTTTCAGGTTGAAATGAGCTTCATTTGGATGTGATAATGGCACTGCGTCTCTCATCTCTTCCACACATTGTAAGGGTAATATTACATTTATGCGCTGTTAATTTTGAACGGCTTTTATTCTTGTTGATCGCGATTAGCAGTTCGCTGTGCTACCAGTCACAATCCTTTCGACCTATAAGAAATCAAGAATCTGCACGTTTGAGTTACAACTGTGGACTCATCTGGTTCTGTTTCATTACGTGTTTTCGGTACGATGTCGCAAGTATTACGATGCATCATGAAGTTGTTTGTGGTATGTTGTGAATCAGATTACGGAAGACGGAATACGTACCCAAGTCTTATTGTTCAAAGCAGCGATGGATAACATCAGTCATCAATAGAAGCCTAATCACCCTGAGATCAATCGCTAAGGGCAGCGGAATGAATAGTTAGCATGGTCACACACAAACGTTTACGTTACGTAATATCTACCTGCTACCCAGGCGTCACGTCTGTTTGTCGCGAGTACCCGAGCGATCTGTGTATCCTGTAGGTTGAAGGGAATCCTTCGGATGGTGCCTGCTTAAGTGTGTGTCACTTATTTCCCACAAACCAGTCAGAAGTTGCTTTAACTTGGCCTGAGTTAACTCTACTTGTGAGATCAGAATAGTCTGATTTAGTTTGTGGCTTTTGTGTGATACGTACACCTGCCCTTAAAATTCATCAAATTGAATTGATCTACGGTGATTCTTCACTCTTCACTTTGCGATTAGTGTGACTGGGTTCTTTTTAGTGTTTCACTTAATCATACTGTACGATGGGTGGAGGATATATAAAAGCCTAATCGTCTACGCCAGTTTGTTTGGCTAGTTTACACACTGTAGTTGTTTACACCGATGCATTCTGTTAAACAAATTAACGGATTTTCTGAAACGGCGCTCAGTTCGTATGGTTTTGAGTACTTGATCAGCCAGCTCTTCCAGACTCCCTACAATATAAATCTTATTCGATGACGTATTCGGCTCCCTTCACATTACCCATCTGTATTTGTCCCAACCGCGAGCACGTAATTAATCAATGTTATCGACAAAACGTCCTTGATAAACGGGTTTACGTAAGGTCTCCGCACAATCTTTCATTATTTACCATTCGTACCTTTATCCCCAGGGTGGTAGTCGAGCCGGCCCACCGAGAAACCGCGCTTGGATTTTGTGCCCTCTCTGTCGTCGTGATGTACATCATCTCCTTCCCTTGGTTCCGCTACCCTCGATCGACAGAGAAAAGCTTCCAAGTCAACGCACTCCTGCTGATCATATATCTATGCTGGAGACTGCTCTGGTTCGTTACGTACAGTTTTCAACCATGATCAATGCAATATTTTAACTTTAGGACAGCACACCTTCAGAGTTCTCTTTTGCACTAATCTACATTCTTTTTCTATGATCCATGTCCGTATTGCATTTGTAAGCTGGTGTTTTTGAATGATTTTTCCATGTTCAGAGATAAGTCATCACCAGTTTGTTAGGCATTTTATACACGCCGTAGCCACAAGCAGCGCGGTCCTAGTGTGTTGTCGATTGTCAAATAGAACTTATCAGGTGTATAGGAATGCACCATACATGTGTATCGTTGTTTATTCGGCCGTTTTTCTTATATTTGGTTATCACTCATGTGGAGCAGTCTTCGAATTGAATGCTTAGCGGATTGAGACTAAATATTCGGTACTATCTTTGTCCAGATGAGTTCCGCATTTTCTTCAGAAGTGGTGGAAATATTGTAAATAGATGCCGTATGTTACCGAAGGTTTCATTCACACGAATAACTACGAAACCCGTTATAACCGGCACTGTAATTATGGCTGTGTAAGACTGAGACTTGTGCTACTACATAGTGCCGCCTGCGTCACTTGGTGGTTGGATAAACTATTGCCCCACGTTTAGATTGAATTGAATGGACCATGTTCGAGGCCGTCAGTATCTGCTGCTGTGACTCGATTGGTCTTCTAACTGAATGGAGTGGTATACCCCCCGGAACCAATAACTGTTGGGCTCAGAGTGAACCTCGCAGAAGTTTACCCTGGTACACTAAAATCACTGTTTTATTCGATGCAGTGGAGCATCTGCTACAGGAACAGCGCATACTCATTTCAGGATGGATGCGTTACGGAATGTTTTCTCTAAACAAAAAATTCTCAATGTTCTGTATCACGATTATCTGGTTCACCCTTTTTGTCAATGGTTGAAGTGGTCCGATTTGGTAGACGATCATCATTGATGCTAGAGAATGAGTGTCACTGTTTCTCTTCTCTTTTATCGTTTTGCATGTGGTCGTTCTTCGTATGTCTCTAATATATGCCAGTGTCGAAATGCCTAGCTTGACCTGACAAAATGCTCGGTTTAGACTTTGTGCGTCATCTGCATACCACCGTTTACACACCATGCTTGTCAGTGACGAACGCCGGTCCCAATGTATGATCCTTTTCTCAATTACAAACGCTAGATCACAACCTCAGTTGGAAGACGTTATTCACATCTGCTTTTCTCATCCGTTAATCATGTGATGGTTAATCACATTAACTTCATCTTACGCAGCCACAATTTCACCGAGGATCATGTTTAGCCACTTAGTTTTTCCAGTAAACGATGAAGCTGCTATGTCCAATCTGGAATGAGGATCACACTGAATTGAAGAGCAGAACAAAACTGGCTTTATTTGATCTTAATGTATGATCGTTTGTGCGTCAACAGACTGAGCTCTTCAGTTAAGGTCTATCGACACAAACCAGAAGAACTGGTTGGATGTCGGGTCAGCATATGTCTCAGAACAATAAATCAGCTTCTTACATGACTACCTTGTACGAAACTCTCTAATCTCCTTGGACGTAATTCTGCTCGATGTTGATGTGTATGTCGCCCTTTTCCGTAAGAGAAACGACTACATGATTCATCTTCTATCCGAGCGCGACCCACTGACAGTGGTGATGGGCCGTTGTAATTGTGCACGTCTCATGAACTCCGCATATCGAGCTCAAACCGGGACGTAGGTTGTTACTTTGTTCATTTCGAAGTAGCCATTTTCACTCAGGCGTCAGCTGCCCGTAACCGCAAAATGGTCATTTTGAGAGGCTGTACTAAACGGTTATCAGACGGCACTGTCTAGACCACAACAATGGAGTTACCAAAACAAACAGCAACCAGAAATTTTAACAGCTCTTTGAATAGATAACAAAAGTCCTTTTCAAAAGAGCATTGCAGATGCGACAGAAAAGAGTTTCATTCGGTTCAAAAAACTATGAACGTCATAATCGCAGCAGCCTTGGGCCTGATCAGAAGGTACTGTGGCTTCAGCTGCCGTACACCTCAACCGTGGCGTAGAATATTTTAGAAAAAGATACGCTACTGAAAGGGTTGAAAGTTAATTAGAGAAGATCAAACGGATGATCTGGAAATGATATGAATACGAATATGTAATTGACTGCAGGACACTACCGCCTTCAGTTGGGCTCTTAGTCAATGGAACAGTTAGGGTTTTCATATATCGTGACCAGTATGTAATGCCTGGTGCAGTTAACACTCAGCTGGCTTGTGGAATATGTGACCTAACCCTCGCAGGCTGTGCAACGTGATTAATTGATCAATTGACCTCGCATCCCAAACGTTTCGGAATACGTGCTGGTGAGCGGCCGTATTGCCTACGCAGTCTGTTTACTTGATGTGGGGTAATTGGCAGAGACAACGACGATCAAACGCAGCACTTACACCGACTCGGCAGTCAGTATAACGAAAAACCAGGGAAAACAGCTTTCTGCTATTCACAGATAAGAAGGTTCATTCCATGTCTTTTGACTGTTCGATGAAGTTGTACTCACGGTCTTGGCGATCACTTTTGGTCATCTTGCATTTACTTTTTCAATGGTTGTCAGCATGTACAGAGCCAGGTGCAATCGAACGACGTTTGTTAACAAGTTTTATCGATGTGACAGAATCCTAGTTCTGTTGCAGCTGCACATATCATACGAAACATACTTTTTCACAACAAGCTTTTATAACTTCTACCATTTGTTCCCACTGTTCGTTAGTTTCTCTTACCTGACTCGAACTGGGCAATTTGTTCACCAATGCTTCCTGGTATTCGTCCTTCAAACTCTCCTCGCTTGAATGCCAGTCAAATATCCTGACTTCACGAATGTATGATTTCTGGACGAATAACGAAACAAAACAGTCATGCGCAATAGCATGGCCTGAATCCAGGCGGTTGTTCGAAAATACACAGCAGACGTTAACAGACTGGTGCCACTTGTAACTGAGTGCTATATAATCCAACTGTGCCCACGGCTGAGAAGCACACAGAGGTCTTCATGTAACGCAGTGCTTCCTCCTGCGTGTGAAATGCGGTGCTCTACATATGGAGGCTGTGAGATGCGCACCGCTGCAGCTGTCTTTCGTCATTGTCAGTGCGTTGTCCGGACACCTAACACACCTCCCAGCCGCTTCTCCTCTGAAGAAAGATGACCAAGCTGAGCATTCAAATCGATCGCTATCATGGTGGTGTCAAAGTGTTTAGTTTGCCTCAGAAAGTTAACGAGGACATCGAAGAACGCATCTTTGGTAGCAACCGAACAGCCGTGCGTTGGAGTATACATCGATATGAGTAAACAACAGTGTTCTCATTTGCGCCGACAGACTTCAGCCGATGTATTAAGTCCGACAGTGTACAGGCTACTGTTCACTGGAATCGAGCAAACATTGTTTTGATCTGGAACTCAACGCGATTCCCACTCCAGCCTGACCGCGAGATTAATCTTCGGCGTCACCAGAAACCCTGAAAGAGAAGCGCTCTAACCGAAAGCTATCTAGAGATGAGCTCAAGTGAATAATGGTGCTAGAATCATAGACTCGCGTCTCCGACATGCAGAATACATCAATCTCCAAACTTGATAGAGTACTAATCAGAGCAGGTTGCTGACCGACTTCTCGGAGAGTGCTGGCACTAAAGGCCCCAGTGTTTATCAGTGGTCTCGACTTTGGAAAACAGTTCCAGCTCGAGAGCACAGGGAGACAGAAAATGTGGGTAATGGAAAGAAAAGGTCGTCATGGATGAACAATGTCAGTGTTGGGAGAACAATAACTTCTGATACTTCTCGGCAGTTTATGCCACCATAATGGGTTAACTAGAAGGACCACACCCCCACTGCTCCTCTTTTTGGTTTGGAACACAGCAGTGTCGCAACTATAAAAAAACGGTTCTGGTATATGTCCGTAGAATCGTGCCTTGCCACCTAAGCACTCCTACGCGGTCAATAGTGACACAGCCTTATGAGTGCAGTTGCCATTCATCTGACTTTTCCGTTTTAGCCTGTCTAACAAGGTTGCACTTGGTAGGATCGAAGTCCTAATCAACATAGTTCTTTGGATTAATGCAACGCACAAACCTGACCTTTTAAACAAGCGTCAGCTTATTTATGTTTATATAAAATACGAGTATGCTCACCGTGATTTGTAACTTCCTCTAAAAGGACTGTGCATGGAAAATACTTAGAGAGCGAGTTGCAGATGGAAAATGATCTTTTGCTCCGGTCACTCGTCGTGAGGCTGTTTCCCTTTTAATACTTATTCCATGGACTTAAGTCAATTTATTGTACGCTTGCTCTAGGCGTATTCATAGACAGTTGTCTCTAGCGTTCTCTGCTTCCATCAGTGGTTGACATGTGTTCATCCTCCTCCTTGTTGAACCATGTGATGCACGTTATTTTATTCGGGACATCTTGAGTTCTTGAGAACCTCGGTGCGGAGCTTGTTTCATGTCGGTGACTGATCGGCATTAAATATTCGTACGACACATGTCTTAGTTCTTGTGTGAACCACATGCAAATTGTTTGGAGTTGGTCCTCTAACGTGGTTGGTTTTTTGACATATACTTTGCGCCCTCAAATTATTGTGGTAGAAGACCTTTACCTTTGTTTCTCCAGATAGGTAGTTTGTGAATGTTGCCCTTTTTCACCTGTTTGAAGTGTTACTTACAAGGACTTCACGAAGATCTTGAAAGTGTGTTGGATATCCGCTGATGGTCGCTATTTGTCTCACGGACGTCTGTGAAATTAACTCTTCACTTCGTGCGTGTGCAGTCAATCTTGTTTGTTGAACCAAAGACGCCACCGATTCCTGTGAAATGTACTTGTCAGCAATGATTATTCTATCGCTGTCGTCTACCTTCAGTTATATGTTTATATTTAGTCAAAACAGAGAGAAGACATTCCGCGATATGTCATCATTTCGTCTTATAAGTGTATGGTTCGTTCAATGTTGTTGTGTTGTGCAGTTTGTATAGTGTTTGCTGGTTTTACGTTAGCGACTGGTGAGAGTAAATCGAAATGTTCGCATCTCGCAACATATGTCTTCTCTCTCTTTTGACTGAATAGATGAATTGAATTAAGTTTTGGGTACATTTATATATTTAACGCTATGAAACCTACATATAGTGACCAACTTGTCACAACCAGTGAGGAAAACAAAGTGAAGGTTTTACATCATAACAATGGCGAAGATGTGGAAGGGGAAAGTGCACTGAATCATTGCACACAACGACATAATATGAACCTCGTCCTCTTTTGTTGTTCGCCAAATCAGACAGTGTCCACACCCAGTGGTGTCTGTCGTCCTCTTGACTCCAGCTAGGATGCCGGAACGTCATATCGTAACAAAGTTCGATGTCTGCCTTCATGCCCCGAACTCAAGCTATACACTGTGTGGGTGTTCACAAGATTTGTCCGAGCCAGCGAAGTCTGTAAGTCGTGATCACTATGCTCAAACGTCGACAACATCTCTCCATTCCGAAAACGCATAGACGAACTTCATCAGTATTGACATTGTTGCTGTCACACATCGCTGTCGCCTCGGAGATCCTGGTGATCGAAACCGAACAAACTCTATGGTCATCCTTTGCGTGAATGAGCTGAGTTTCGTAGCCGTTTATGTGAAATTCTGTAATCGTATTGGCGCTACAGGTGACGTGTTAGCAAACGCCTCCCGGGTTTAGACTGTGCGATTTGTGATGTCATCAGACGTTTTGTTTGCTCTGTTTCCTCTTCTCGGCCACCTCCCTTGACCCACCACTAAGGCTGAGAGGAGGCACACGTTCCTGCCAATCTTGCAGCAGCACCGTGCACTTAGTGAGTGCAGAGACCACACTAACCTGACGAACTGTAGTCTCTTGTCTGTCTAAAACTTCCTGGTTTCCCCTTGCTCCCTCACATATTGGAGCAGTGTCGTCTGCAAACTCGCTTTCTCAAAGTCGAGTGCCTGGAAACAGTTCCACGTCATGGTGTTCATAGTTTGTCAGGGTACGCTCGAAGATCTGGTCTACTTCAGAGTTGAGTACAAAAGAGGAGGCGGGATACCTCTTGTCGCATCCGCTGAAAATGCTGAAGATCAGCAAAAATATGTCCCGAGTTTTAGCATTAAATTGCGTTCAGTATGATTACGTACTTCTCGGGCATATTCTCTGTTGGTAGACATTCCTAGAATGCAGCTCTTTCAAGTGAATAAAATACCACTCTGATGTTTAAAAAGATGACGGTTGTTAGCCTTGTTTATGATTTAGTGGGGTTCAGGCTTCTGGCGAAGTGTGAAAATGTGATCAGTGAAGCAACGGCCAGAGCTCCTCATGAATATATTTACCACCTGTTACATCTACTATACGAACAACAATGACTGCAAGCAGTTTCGACGCAATACGAATCAAGCTAATCCCTTGATATTTCGAATATGAAATGTGTGGGTCCCTTTTGGAAATGGGGATATTGCTAGCCTTACCAATATCGTATCGCGATTCCTCAGGTTGTGCACACGTTCACACATCTCAGGCATACGCGGTTCCCACATATAGATGAAATTCCAGGTGAACTCGATTAATGCGGTCTCTTGTCCCACAGTTGACCGATTGACCAAACACAGTGTCTGCCAACCCAGTGAGCTTAGATAACCGCAAAGCGCTATTCGTAATCTACGGTTTCGACAGGCTACTAACAGTTAGTCACTGAGCACCTCACGCAACGCGAAAACGCGTTTTCGTTTCACTAGAAAATACATATTAGACAATTGCTTCTGACGCTAAACTCTGTTCAGTTAGGCGCGTAACGGCTCCACTAGGCTTACTGCCATCAAGTGGCAACAGCAAAAGAAAAAATTTGTGTAACCCCCAAAGTCAGTTTGTTGTCCTTACTGAAGACACGCGTACTTGATTATTGAAATTCAGGTCGAACAGTCTACTGGTCGCCATCACTTGAACTTGCCGAGGAACAAGATCTTAGGTCATTTATTACCAATAACAAAATTCCTGGCTGTCTGTTTTAACTACCGTCATCTCAGCGCATTTTCGACCGTGTGATCTAGGTTTATCAAGCGTGGTTTTAACAGTTGGCCATGGTTGCTAACCATCGCTTAACGGAGGAAACAAATTTCGTTCACCTGTGTGACGTTCAAGTAGTGTAATCTATTGGTTTCATTTCAAACTATATGCTGTGTTGTTCATGAACGTGACTGGGTTATCTTCATCGGTGTAGGTGGACTGTATGAGGAATCCCGAATGCAGCCCTGTTGATGACGCCAAGCTGTTTAAACTATTCTGGACTTTTAAATTTTGTTTTGCGTTGCACTCCTGCGAAAGTCTTATTCCAGAAACGAATTTAAGCGGATAAAGGTACCAACAGGCATCCGCATCTTCTTTTGTAGCCATGTGAACTGCTTAGTTCTGTTTCTCTCCAGGAGCAGTCTTTATCGGGATTAATATTTTGCGCAGTAGTCTTCGAAGAATTATCACACGAACACCATCCCGACTACTGTAGATCAGTGCATTAAAATCACAACTTAGTTGCCTATGAAACTGATTACATATAGCAAACGTCGACGTTTAATGAATCTCATCAGTGCGTACTTCTATACCCATTTGGAGCACTATCTCGCGCATTATTCTTTCTGCTACACGGACTTGGTTACATATAAAACGACTGCCCTACTATTGATTTTCAACATTCTTTGTAATTTGAGTCTCTTCGTTACCGCAGTTTTCCACTCTGTCAAAACAAGGCACTTATCAGATTAACGTGTCTACTTGTTATTCGATACATGGGCAGTGAATCCAACTTATGCAGAGGAACCAAATTAAGGAATCAATGTGGTCAGTAGCATAATTGCGGAAGCTTAGAAAACCAGAGGTTTCTGAATTGATACCGAAACAGATTATCGCAAAACCACGGGAAATACTGGCGTACCTAATGCAATAAGGCTCTCTCGCCCCCGCCGAAATCCATACTCACTGTCAAATTTAAAAATATACCAAAATTACATACCACTCTTACTTGATTGCAGCCTTCGCATTCAGATGAGCCTCCCGACTAGCCCAATTCGAAAGGAGACACTAGACTCGAGTTTCGCTCTTATTAGAGCTCATCAGTAGTGTGTATCATAGTGCGGATCAGAGTTTCCACTCCGACCCTCGTGCTTGTGAGATTAGCTTGTTCACTACAACTCCAGCATCCTCACAATAGGCATGACCAAATAATCAAATCCAAACGTTCAACCACAACCTTGCATGAATAGTGTTCAGCTTGCCCGACCATTTCGAAGAGAGAATGAACAGAATCAGTCCGTTCTATCCAATCGGTAACCCCGTGATCAGGACTTCTCAGTTAGGTTGAAGTTACTGTCTTCATTGAACCAACTGAAAAATATATTAATCTTTTTGTGCGAGATAAATAGACTGTTAAAGAAACAAGCGTTTAAGTCAAACATCTCTCTTCTAGCGACGAGGAACGCATTTTTTTTAATCATTCAAGATCATTTTTGAACATAGCTGGATGCTCATTTCTTGGACTTTCATATTGACTAGACTATTTTACACTACAAGTGAAGCGTCGCTACACGCAGGCTGCTTACCTCATCAACTGGGACCAGTAACAAGTATAATGTTTTGCAGCTACTTAAAGCTAGATTGGGCGCTTCGCCAAGTGTGTTGTGAGGGTGGATCGTTTTTTTGCACTTCTTTATAGCTGTGCATACAGTAAAGCGGTGTTACAAAAGAAAGACTGTTGTAAAACGATATCTCATCTCGATATACTTTCACTGTAGAATAGTCGTTTGTGTTCATTATGACGAGCGTATGTATGATGAAAATCTCTCCATGACGAACAAATTCACCACCTTCTGCATCTTTGCATTCGCTATATCGAAATACTTAAGATGAACCACGGTACAGCTGATTTCGCCATCTACATACATTTAAGCGGACGAAAATACGTGACTCATATTCACAGCCATGTATACTGCCGTACATGTTGGGTAGTGTCCGTCGAACGTACCATTCATTTTACTTATTTGTACAAGGTGAACCAAGTTATTAGTACCATATCGTCGATTGAGCCGTCAGCGAAACCTCGGTATCTACCAAACTGTTCGAATACATGAACTGTTCATCTTACTCGTTTTAATGTTTCAAAACAAAGGTAAGTTGTGTTCACACGTGGTGATGGATGACTAGGCTACTTTGCCAAGTAGTGTGTACTTACTACTGATTTTCAGTGAAGTACACAGCGTATCACACAGGACGAAATTGCAATGTGCACTTGACGAAAACGTTATTTTGAAAGTGTTATGACTCGCCGGTCAACGATAATCAGAAATGTCCAGCGCACGACAATTCAAATCACAGACGTAACACAGAGCTTACAATACCCAGAAACTTCAGAATAACACAGAAGACCGTGAACTTAGCCGAGATTGTATTTACTCTCAAACGAAAGGTAACATAGCAGACGAGCATCTGCGTATATATAGTCTTTGAATGGCCTTGAAGAATCCCACTTAAATTGGTGCATTAAAAGTGAGACGGGCCAATCACAGACTCAGGAGGAACGTGCTTTAAAATTGAGTTTTGGCACATTGTGGCGCGAAAAAGTAAGATTCAAAATCACAATTTATTTTTCGATGATATCTCGAAAAATAAATCACTTTTTGGAGAAAATAGACTTTCCCAAAAAGAAAGATATCCTCAAGATGAGTCAGGATTTCTGAACATTTTGCAGTGACGTTACTGATAGGTGGCTCAGCAGATTTTGATACCTTGGAAGAGACTCAACCGCAAAGCTCTGGGATTCGGTAGATTCAAGTCAGCCACAGAAACAACATGCACAAAGGCAATGAGCACTCTGCCAGCCCGATATGTTATATGGAGTCCCCGAATGATCCAGGAGGCTGACTGTCCAGCCTGAACTGGGTGAGTAATCTCGTTTAGACAATCAGTCTTTCGGATCATGTAATGGACTCCATCTGAGACAATTTGCTGGGTAGGTAGGTGAGTTTAAATTTGAAAGTTCTGAGCTTCTGATATAGATTCGTGGCTCAGCTGGCAGACCATTTTCAGGCTCTGAGCATGCTGTTTCTGTCGCTGATTCGAATTCAATTGAAGTTCCAACTTTTTGAAATCGAGTCTTCTAAATTTTGTAATTAGTTTGTTCCAGTAGCACGATCGCTACAACGAATTGTTTTCTCATCTTGTGACGTTCGCTATAGTGGCGCTCTACTTTACCATGTAACTTTCTTTTCCAGTCAATTTCTTAATGTGTAAACGAGCGTACATTTCTATGAAGCCTGCCCAATTTATGTGCCATTGTTAGAATGTGTGTGATTTGGGTCCATCAAACAGGTTCATTCAGTGTTGGAATCGCCTTTGTTTACCAATGACCAACTAACGGACACTTATTTACCGATGTTTATCTCTCTTCGTTTTAGTCCAGCCTGGACCCTGAGGGTAAAAGTCTGTGGGAAGATCTTAATGGTGCAGAAGACGAAGGAACTATGCAGCGTCGGACCCTTATGTCCCAACTGATTGGTGGTCGTTTCGAGGCGACCGTTCTACTCAGGTTCGGTATCGTTGCTATGTTTGCCTTAAGTCACACATTGCTCGTTACTGTTAGCTTGTGCACTTGTCATTTGTTTAAAGCTTCAATGGCACACTTATTTTTATAAACATGTGTTCTTGTTTTTCTAGTCGGGTTCAGCGGCGTAAATTTTATCGTTGTGTAACGTATCTTTCTGTGAAATAAGGTTTATCCGCATAATCAGCGAACAGTTGTCACCCTTATTCTCATTTCCTACGTTATTTGTTTGCTGCTTGTGTAAACCTTATCGATGAATACTCTCACTTTCATTTTTGACCAGGAGCTCATCCTTCCTACTGGTCTGTAACGATTGACCACCAGACTGGACCTTGACGCGGTGTGACGGCTTGCGCATCTCGATGACCTACTGGGCTAAACTACACAGTGTGGCCATCACACCGATAGAGTCACTCATGCCAGGCAGGCCAATAGCTAGAGGTCTGACAAACCAGTCTCCTGGTCCTCCAGGTTGGGGGTTGGAAGAAGGTTAGCATCTTTTTCCGGAAAACGTACCAGTTCTGGTACACTGCCATCAAACCGCTGCCTTGCGGTAATGGCTTTTAGCCAAAGACTTTGGTTGAGGACCCTAATCGTTCTGCTGTCTAGGTCTGGGCGCCCTGGCAGTAGCTCAGCCCACATACAACCATGAATAATCACAACACACGCAATTATATACTGCACCGGCCGTCTTG
>LUCH01002347.1:67170-95712 GCA_013368495.1 Paragonimus heterotremus
CATACCATTTCTAGTTCTTTGGC
The DNA here is from genome assembly GCA_013368495.1 of Paragonimus heterotremus. NCBI lineage: Eukaryota > Metazoa > Platyhelminthes > Trematoda > Plagiorchiida > Troglotrematidae > Paragonimus > Paragonimus heterotremus. The sequence continues at coordinate 67,194 of LUCH01002347.1, forward strand.
TAGTCATCTTTTATTAACTTTTGGATTTTTTAGTAACGTTTTCTTCTAGGATATTCCACGTCACTGTGGAGGTGAGCGGAAATCCGAACCACAGTACCTTTTGGTCAGGCTCATGGCTGTTATGATGATGTTGATGATGGACAACGACCTCACCAACAGCAACTACTGGCTTTTGGGAAGTTGGCTTTACTATCGGCAAAACATAAGTACCAAACCAGCTGAGAAAGCTGCCTTAGTGGTACTCACTCGGAAGAGCCTATTAGCCGCTGGACACAAATCTCACAAACTATTCGGAAAGAAGGTACTTTTGCATGCGACCTAGAGGTACATAAATTTGACAAACATTGGATTTCAGAGAAGTCTCTAGAATTGTTAGAAGCCAGACGAAAGATTCTTCCTGGTAGTTCACATAATAATTCTAGAAGGGATATCCGTAAGATGCTGGAACGTAATTTAAAGGTTGATCGGGAGGCTTGGTCAGTTGGAAATGTTAGGGAAATGGAGATCGCTTTTGCTTCAGGGAACACCGGCAAACTTTTTAAGCTGATCCGTGCTACTGGTCCCAAGCGACCGTCTGTCAGGGAAGCTATCAGCGAGACAGATGGCACATTAATTCATAATAAGTCCAGAAGGTCAGAACGTTGGGCGGAACACTTTGAGGATCAGTTTAGCTGGCCTTCTGCTTCTACCGTGCTGCCTCCACAAACTTGTGATGTAAGGACCTGGTCGGTAGATTTGAAACCACCCACTGAGACTGAGGTTCGCAATTGCAACTCGGCTCTCAATCGTACGAAGGCAGCTGGTACAGATGACCTAGTGTTAGTACTTTTTAAGGAAGGTGGAGAGGTGTTAGTCGAGGCCTTACCTCAGCTGTTTCAACTTGTGTGGTCGACGGAGATCATCCCTCCGTGCTGGGGTCACGCGATAATAGTTCCTGTATTCGAGACAGGTATCAGGAGCTCTTGTGAAAATCATAGGGTATTTAGCTTGACCCCAGTCATTTCTAGGGTTTCGGCCTTCATCATACTTCGTCGACTTACTGCAGTCCGGGAGTTAAACATTAGAGAAGAACAGGCAGGGTTTCGCCTTGGGCAGCGTCGTGTAGATCACGTTTTTACTCTTCGTCAAATTCTGGAACAACGCCATGTATACCACCGGCCAACAATTGCCATATTTCTTGGCTATAAAGGTGCGTTCGATTCGGTGTATCGATCCACACTTTTAGAATGGCTTAAACGCAGGGGTGTATCGACCAAGTATGTGAACATGCTGTCGGCGCTTTACTCCTATACTTCGACTTAGGTTAGGGTTTATGGTGAGCTGTCTGGCAATTTCAGCACCATGAGCGGCGTTCGTCAAGGCTGTCCCCTCTCACCATTTTTGTACAATTTCGTGATGGACGAAATAATGGAGGACTGTTTGCATCACTCAAAAGATGCCGATGTGGACCTCCTACCTGGTGGAAGGCTGACTGATCTTGATTATGCTGACGATTAGGCGTTTCTGTTTAACAACTTTCAAGCGGCACACACAACGCTGAACGCAATCTCACGTTCTGTTAAGTACTTCGGAATGCACTTTGCAGCCTCGAAATGCAAAGTGCTTCTGCAAGATTGCTGTGATTACGTAGATTTAATATTAGATAATGAGGTCATGGAGGTTGTTAACCGATTTGTATATCTGGGAAGCTGCATCAGCGGCGGCGGTGGAGGTGTAGGGAATGAAATAGGGGCGCGTATTTCTAAGGCTTGGGCGGTGTTTACTAATATGAGGCACTTATGGCGACAGGGAGTTATCTCTGTAAAGCTTAAAAATCGCGTATATAGACTGCAGTGAGGACTGTATTACTTTACGCTAGCGAAACATGGTTTCTCATAGTAGAGGATGTGAACCGTCTTCAAGTTTTTGACCACCGATGTTTGCGTTCGATCGCTCGTATCGGGTGACACCAGCGACTGAGCGACGAGGAGGTTGGGAATCGGGTGTTTGACACTGATTGTCAAACGAGTTATTTTATTCAGTCACTACATTTGCACAGACTTAGATGGTTAAGCCATGTACTAAGGATGCCAGCTAATCGTTTGCCACACTGAGCGCTGTTTGCCGACGCTTCGACCGATTGGCGTAAGGTGCGAGATGGACAGATGATGACCTGGCGTAGACAAATGAAATCGTTCACGAAGGGCTTGAGCACTGTAGATCGGGTTCGTCTCCCGGGCTGTAGCCTTCGTGACTCACAGAATCGATGGCTTGAAACTTTAGGTGAGATGGCGGCTAACCGAGCTCAGTGGCGTGAATGTTGTCGATGTTTGACCGAGTTGTCTCTGTGAATTGAGTGCACTTAATGACGCGGGGCAGTGAAAGCCGAAAGGAAGAAATCTTGCTGATGACGCCTTACTTTCACTTACAGCTCGGTTGTCTGTTTGCATATAGACGTAGCCATTTTTTATTGTAGTTAGGTGCATTCCCGTTCTCTTCTTTTTCTCGTTCTTTCTTCCTGTGTAGGGTTTGCTTTTACTCCTTTCTTCGGGGTTGTGTGATAGTTAAGCATCAGTGTGAACCACTGATGTATTGCTGTCTATGATGATGCGTGTGAATCTTGATGTCGATGGTGAAGATTACTATATAGACCTGATTGAACTTCTGACTCTCGTTTGTGATAGCCTGTTTTATGTATAATCATTTGATTCCACAGTACGTCAGATTTAATCATGTATTTACTAGTATCACTGATTATCGGTAGCTACTTCATTGTGCTGTGCTCATATTGAAGAACGTTGTGTGTAGGTAATCCAGCAAGAAACCTGCTTTCACATGAATTTCCTTTTCTCCAACGCTTGTCAGATGCTCCTTGTTGGTAGCGTGCATTATCGTGCTCATCACTGTTTTCATATAAAACTTTCGAAATGCGTAAAGAGCAATCGAGGAATCTGGTGTACCGGTTTCTTCAGTATTGTTTCCCTAGTACGCGGTGTATTTGGTCTTTTGAGAAGCTAGATTTATGCATTTGCAACCACATTTCGATCAGTCGGCAACATAACTATCTGCAAAACACTTGACCATTCATGCTGCCTTGACAGTATGTTCAAACTGTTCTTCTACAGGAGGACTTCTCTAGGTACATTGATTCCCTCATCATCGCAACTCCCTCCAAATCTTTTGTGTCTGTTACACATAACTCAGGTTACCCAGGAACCTGTTTCTGAGACTCATTACACAACCACCGTTGTCAACCTTTTCAGTAACCGTCCACTTATTGTTTCCCTTAAACGCTTAACATTTGGCACCGGTGATTCTCACTCCTTCGTTTCTTCACAAATGTTTTCCTCTGTTTAAAAAAAAAACTTGATCATTATGGCGCAAGTCGGTTTGCGCCATGATTGTGACTAGTAGTTCAGCTCCTTACTGTTCTCCGAATACTAGAATCTTGACACCGTTCCCAGAGGTAGGCGTTAATTTCCTTCTTAACTGTTCAAACATCCTTTTCTTTTGGTAGCGCTGTTTCTTAGTCCGATCTTCTGAAGATCAGTATTTTTGACGAAGGTGATAAGAACTTTTAAGCGTTACACGACCAGGCGTCCGAACGAGTAGACATATGTGGTATTCTATTGGACTTATTTACGAACGCCAGCAATGTTTGATAAAGTTATTGTTGATCACTCGGCCTCCTTACCCTTACCGTGTATGACGTTCTAGAGCATCATCCGAAGATAGATATCTCGATTTTGTCAACCTTCCTTCTAACGGTGGACTTCGTGGTTTGAATTACACTGGTTGCACCATCCCAATATGTGATGGTTCACAGGCGGCTCGGAAAGTTCGAACCGGACTTGCGATATCTGTTTGTGGATGTAGAATTGTTGCTTCTCAAGTTTCGAAATATTAGTTCAAGTTTACACGCTTCCATACCGTTTTATTCTCTTTGATTGCGTGGATATTTTTGGCTATCGTAGCTGTAATTCAGAGCTCATCTGCGATCCGTAAATAACACCTTATATATGAAGCGTTATATAGTGTTATATATATACATACACGTGTACGTGTAATTCCTCTTAACTACATTTATGTTGTTTGATTATTGTAGATCCCAACTGGAGTGTGAACTTTCTGTGCTGATGTGTTGTCCTTCACAATACAGTTCCGTGGAACGTCGTTGTTCGTGGCGTAAGTGGCTAAATATTCAATCCTAACTTATTTAAGTAATCGCTTTTTATTTTCGTATATATCTCTGATATAATGTTATTAATTTCGTTATTTGGAGGATGACAATAAAAGTTATGTGTATGTTCTTTGTTGAGGTATGGCTTGAATACGACATGTATTAAGAGCGCATATGAACCCATGTGCCAAATAGTGTGCTTGCCACACCTTCAGTGTGCTTATACTTTGTTGTGTTAAATTTGTCGGTCTAGGGCAGTTTACTAGCCCATCTTATATTGTGTTCCAAGTTCAACTAAAAACTGTAGCCGACTATAGTTGGTTGGGTATTAGTGTTTTTGAGCATTCCAAAATCAGACTTCCAATCCCAACAGATTAGCATCGTCTAGTGCGACCTCATTCTCGTTTATTTGTCCGTTGACTTGTATTCTGTTTCCTCAAACGTTGATGAGTTTGGCCAGCTTGAGTTATCGTTTATCTCACCGAGACGCATTCTTGAAGAAAACATCTATAAAATGAAAGAATGGAACGAATGGAAGGAAAATTGTGTACGTGGTTATATGTCATGGACTATCATGTTAGATACTGTTTCTCAGTTATAATTCAAAGGATTTTGAATCCTCAGCCTGACTTGCGGTACCTGTTGGCGTAACTCAGCGGAGCTACCGAGGTTTGCTCGTTTCACAAGCATCTTGTAATTTAATCCATTTGTTCCTGGTTTTGGTTGTTAGTGCGGACTACTTGCCCTATTCACTGTTCATTGTGCATGTTTGTTGTTTGGTTCAATCGCATGTCCGAAGTTTTTTGATCTGTTCATTGCCCTCGAGCTGTTCATTTATTAACAGCTAAACCTGCTACAGTTTTCGGGCTAATTTCATGCAATGCAACGTGTTTAGCAACATTAGCCCGCTTTCTGTCGTTATGAACTGAAGTAGATACCTGTGATTATAGAATATCAACTGTGTGGTCATCGACAGATCTATTTGTTTTCCTTCGACGTCATGGCACTAGGATGTGTGACACGACAGTGAAAGTGTCCTCTACACAGCAGTCGTGAAGATCTTTAGGTTTGCTATGCAAACGCCAGTTTTATTCAAGCTGGTATCTCCGGCTGGTATATCTCATGCGCTAAACAAACCAGTGTATGTTGAACATGTCCTGGTCTGTGGCCATATACTGCCCGACCAACGCTTTAGTCCTGCTGCCAAATGTCATCTAAAGTCGTAAAGTACCAAATAGTAGTTATTTATCACTTGGATGTTTTGAATAAATATTTTGCTTAATTTTCTTTCCCGTTTGTTTCCATTCGCAATCTTGTACAAGCACGATATCTATTCGCTCCTGGAATCCTGTAGTTATATTTTCATAACTTTGTTTAATTTGTTCATCAAGAATGTGTCAGTGTTTGTTAGCTTTTCTCATCTTCATAGCGTTCGTTGAAAGTTCCCTTCTTTGGGTACTCTATTTCCACTGTCTTGTCACAGGCGAGTTCTTGTCCTACATTCGTCACATCTACAAATATCCAAGCGATCTTCTGGCAATGCTCTATTGTCTGACAAAGGATTCTGCTTCAGTGCTCCAAGAATCTGAGTCTGGACCGTAAGCTTGATCAAACGTTTTCCTTCTGTGAATCTTTCTTTTGTGCGTTTTTCTTTGATGGTTGTCAAATGTCCTTCTCTGCACCTTTGTCTAGCGTCCATGCACACTTGGCCAGCTTAATCAAAAAATTGTATCATCCTTAACTCGCACGGTTGCCTTGATTAGTTACCCTCAAACACTTCGGAGTTCTTCCGTCTATTCTGAATAAGTTTTCTCTTTTCGTATACCATTTCTGCATTTTATTTTTTTCCTTATAATTTTCTGTCATTGTAGACCTAACACGCCTATCTTCGCCCTTTGTCAAGACCCCGGAGATATTTTGCTTACTCTTGTGCCACACGTGTGGCCACGTGAGGGTGAGTTATGTGTGTGTCGTATAGTTTGTGTGGTAACATCTATATTATCCAGTGAACGTCCTTCGAGTCCATTTTCTCTTCTACCTTCATTTCTACTTGTTCTTATTAAGTACACGCGTTAGCTTAATTGTAGCGTCTTCGACTGCGAATCCGATGGTTGCATATTCAGACTCAATTTATCATGCTAATTCTCGTTTAGATTTAGATAGCTGAACAGTATCGCGCGCACCTAATCTTGTCTGTCAAATTCCGAAATTTAATGGTGGCTCTCACCTTGTTTGCTCTTCATTGCGTTTGATTTTCCAACGTGTAAAAAACGAAGAAACGAAAGCGACTCATGTAGTTTGAAAAACCTGTCCACAGGCCAGTATATTTCTGAGGGTTAAACAGTTCATACTGATCCAAACGAGAAATGGATCAGTTACTGTTGAGTGATGGGAAAATACTCAGTTTCATTCAAACCCCCAGCAGCCTTCATCCATCCTTATTGATGAATGTTGGGTAGGTAGGAGGTTGTGGCCGAAGAATTTGAACTTCCCATGAAAACAAAGCATAAAACGAGATAACTTGATTGGGTTATCTCCTTGAGTCTTTTTCACATGGTTTTATAGGAATTTTGATACGAAATTAACAGTTATTACCTCATAAAACATTCTACCTTCAACAGTTTCTCTGCTTTCCGCTGCTTTATCGTTTTTTTTCCTTCAAATTTCCTTTTGCTGGGTTATTCCGAACGAACAAAATATCGCCGCACATCTGTGTTGGTTTTTAGCCATTTTGAGGCTACCAGTCAAACTTGGAGTGAACCAGGTGGATAGTCTATATTAATTTTCCTATTCAGTTATACTGATTCGTGATAGAAGTTCGAGTATAAGTATAATTTTCGGTTTACACTTGCTATCAAATACTGCTTAATGTACTTTCCTATTTTTACATTTTTACGCGATATCCTGCATTTTTCCAAAAATCGGCAAATGTTTTGTCTGCGCGTTTATAATTCTGTTTACCTTAATGATCAACACCAAACATGCACAATTGCATCTCGTCTAGTTGTCAGAGTTGTGATTACCAACTTTCATTATCAGATAATCCTGTCAGATTAACAATGTGAATCGAATCTAATGGATACTGTGAATTAAATCTAGATTACCAACAGTAACTGGGATAATTTGCAATTTATTATTTTATCTTTAATTCATGCCTTCATCAAGTACAATAAATCATTCAGTCATTTCCTTTCGTGTAATTTTGCTACAGCCTGCTTATTGACATAACTGGCTATAGAGCTACATTAATTGACTGTCACCTGCCCATGGATAAATAGTATGTTATTGAAAATGTACGCGAGCGAGGTTCAGGCCAAGTTATTTTTATAGGAGTTATGGCTTGTCAGCGCTTTCTAGAATTACCGGCGATATTTCTCATCTTATGTCATACGCTACTGATCGGAGGCTGTTATCCACTGAACAGTCAGTGGATTTTCCGCAGATCATGTTTATGACAAACGACTGTTCTATTTATGCTAAATCGCTTCAGTAAAAAAATCGTTGTTTGTTGTTATGGGCTTGTGATGGATGAAGTCTTCATCCTATTTCCTTAACTGATGCTGAACGCAACATGTGAACTTTGTGTGAATGTTTCAATGCTGCTGTTTTATTCTAAAACAGCGTTCATCGCATTCTTGTGTATTCCATTGTACATGCTGTCTGGTGCATCCGTATGCTGTTGTTTTTGATAATATATTCCAAAAACTGTGTCCAGAATTAACAAACTTAATCTCACTATTTGTTCGTCTATAGTTCATTCAACTTGAAGAAGACTGACATTATTGAATAATAGGTGATCCATCCACTCGGCCTGATTTGTTCAGAGGCTCATATACTCGATCATTGTGAGAAAACAACATAACAAATAAACTTTCTTCGAGAACTAACCGTTTAGCTAACCAGAACACAGTTTTGTGGGTTTAAAGTGCTATGGTAAAAACAAAACTGTTTACTGGTATGAAAGGCATGACTTAGGAGATCGGTTTGAAATGCATAAAGCTGACATGGCCGCACCAAATTAGTGTTATGATTACGGCGCACAATTGTTGAATCTAAACCATGTATACCTGGGTTATCAACCGATGGTCGCGGTAACGCCACTGTAGTCACTCATGCGTTGCTAATGTGGGTTGTGTGATATTTTATAAAACAACTGTGAAATCACACAACTCCACAAAAATCAGTTTATCTTTTGCTTGTGTTTAACAGTGATTAGACTGCTAACATCTTTATTAACAAGCGCAGTTGTTCGCCTACGCATAAAAGAACTCGCACTGTCCTTGGTCAAATTGTATAAGCCACACGACGCGTTTCTTGGGCCGCATTCCAGCTGATCATCCGAAGTGACTTAGCCACGAACCTTTGACACATGATCTATTGCTTGTTTGTGACCTCGATCCAACGCACTATCGGCAAAGAATATTCACTGACTTTGACCTGTCCTCGTCTCGAATTGTAACTTACAAAGTATTTGTTTCACGCACCCGTGTACTTCGTTTATTATTTTCGAATCTTGGATTACTGCCCACAAATGCTACGGAGTTCTTATAATTTGCTCTCGCTGGGTTACCATGTCACTGTTATCGCTGTATTTCACTAGCTGTTGTCTGCACGATTGTTTTCATGTCTGGTCTATCAATCTCTTGTGTGTTTGTATCAGTTAGCCTAAATCTTTTCCGCTTTTATCTTTTATTATTAGATGTGTTCCTCACTCTGGTGGCTGCCACCGTTTCGTTGGCTTACGTTCGTGCTGTAATCAGTGCGCTTTTGAACTCTCCGATTTCCAATAGGCAAGGCACTTCACCGCTTGCTGAAGCTGAACTGTTTGTGTCCAAGGTAATTAACGGAAACGATTCAATTTTGATTATCATCTTTCGTCCACGTTTTCTTGGTGTAGAATCGTCAGTGCTACTGTTTGTCATAGACAGTTATCCCCCTTCGATCAAAATGTGGCCAGTTTCAAAAGAGAACATTTGTTTACAAGTTCATTTTTATGAATGGTCACTGCTGCTGTTGTCAATAGACTGCTATGTGAATTTTTTCGTTTTTATTAAGTCTAGAAGCGTTGTTTCTTGTCGTTCAACCGTATGATCCCACTGAGGCGACTTAGTGCGTTATTACGGGGCTGGGTTCTATTTAGGTTCCCAAACTCCTAAACTACTTATCGATAGTGTACAGAACTTTTGACATCTGAGAGCTAAAGACCAATTACTTAGTGAACTCCTCCAGATACCTCGCAGTAGTTTCTAACGTTAATCCGCCTTCTGGTGGCCACTCCCAGTGCGACCGACTTATTTGACTTATTTTAAATCGGTTTTTCTGGGTACACAAACATTTGAACTTACTCATCTTCGATCTCTCAATCGTTTACTGAGTTCCCTTGTATTTATTTGATCACTGATATTCTGCGCAGACACCCGCTGCGTTGAATAAGTTTTCGGAACCTCATTCCTACACGGTTGATGTGGTTCCTCTTACTTCTTCCTTCAGTCAGCGTCCCTTAACGTCATCTCAGACTGATAACTGTGGTTTACGGAAGCTCTTATCGACTGGAACGGAATAAAGCCTACTTTGTTATCTCTCCTTAACTGGAAGGTCTTTTTTTTCTACCCTCAGGTTCATTTCGCAAGGAATTTTTTTTTGAATAGCGATTTGTTTAAACTAATATTTGTTTATTTTGTCTGCTTTTTCTCCTTATTTGCTTTTGTTTCGATAGCTTTCCGGTCCTGTTGCCTCACATGTAAGACATCTGCTACCCTTGCTCCAGAAACTGTTGACACACACCAGCGCAAGTTCCAATATTCGTGACTGTGCGAGCAAGTTTGAGCATATTCTTCTACAAGCAGCCAAGTTATCTGAGATTGAGCTAGATATGCCTGACGAATGGGATCAAAACCAATTTGAACTGCACATCGTGTTGCGATTGCTACCATTGTTACGGTTGGCCGGGTTATGTCGTGCCCGTTGGCAAACAACGAATGATGTTTCTTCTTCAGCCAGTCGATCGTCCAAATTGACTCCTATTGGTTTACCATTTGTAGGTCAGTTGACCTCCACATTGAACTCCTCAGTAGGACCTGCAACGGTCGCCATTAGTAGTCCGCGGATAACTGCACAAGTAAGCTCATTCCTGGTTTGGGCATCCTTTCAATTTCACTTACGTCCATCTAATTTTTTTGTCTTCATACTTGTATTTTTGGTGTATCGTCTACATTTTTAACGTTTGGACTCATTATTTGTATATACACACGTCAGACAATGTAACTCCAACACGGCTGAAAGCAAGCGTCTAGTGTACGCGATTCCCGCATCTACAGTACATATTGCAGTTTCTTCTGAAGGGTCACGTTGTTCTCGATTTTCTGTTTAAAGCAACGGCTGCTGGAATTTTCCGATCTTTCTCGAATCCTCTCCCTCGACTGCGGGGACACAACCGTGCTCAATGTGGCTTTGGTTGCGGAATTTGCTGCTGCTCGCTCTGGGCTGTTTGGCAAGTTTGCCACAGGTTCAGAAACCAACTTGTTCTTCCATCTAATCAACCGCTGGGTTGGCCAGTTTTCTGGTGACCGATCGCCGGGATCTGCAATCGTAGTGGATAATACGTCATCAGACCTATCTTCTGCTACACAGTCGGGTTTGATCATTACTGAGCAGTCTGAAATCGCTCACAAGATTTGGACAAGAAATCTTGGAGTATGTTTCTCTCTCTATTGCTCTTACAATCTCATACCAACTGTTGATTCTTCTGTTCCCTTATCATGCTGCCCAATGAAGTCATGAACACAACAGATTAGCGAGCAACACTTTCTGTACTTTATCGTCGATATAATTGCAGTACAATAAATGTGAAAACGGTAACGAGGGTGAGTAAGGGCACTGATCATTAGGGAGTGCGGACCACGTTCTCACTAGCACTTACGCAGTTGTGATTCCAAATCTTGAGTTTGGTCGATTATGGGCCAGTTTAGTTTGAGTGTTCCCATTAATTCCTTGGCATAGGGGTTAGAGTTGCACAGCCCGATATCTATAGCGTCGATACTAGTCACCATTTTGAATCGATTTCCTGGCACTCAGTAGACAACTTGAAAGACATTTTTCTTACTGACTGAATAACCACAATCGGTCAGTTGAGCAGCAGTCACGCTTGAAACTGTTTTAATCACTCCACTATTCAACTATGCATGATGGCGTTCAAGTTCTCTGTCAGATAATCATCTTGTAATGATGTTCGACACGGGCAAACAAACGAGTACACACAATAACTGACTGTACAACCTAGAAGTTTGTCCCTAAGTTCTGATTTTTCGGGGACTGCGTGGAAGTTCCGACAAGTGGGCTGCAAGGTAGGTTATTTCGACGTGTTTTGAGCCTTTCTGTAACAACCTTGATCATAGTTTCTCATTTGAAAGTGATTCTAACAAGTGCATATTATTCACATAGTGTTTCAACCCAACCGCTTATGTTACCATCTGACTGAAATGCATTTGGTAGTCATTCTGCACAAAAACATTGTTATCACTGTTATCACCTTTTAGTTGGATTTAATGATTTTGTCTGGACAGTCAGTTTGGAGTTGAGCATACTTTTGTTGATAAGTAATTGCAAATATCCTTATTGGCTTCTCATTATCGATACTCATTTCTCTTCAGAGGGTGCGAATTTTCAGTTCGTAATATAACAACGGATTTTAAGTTGGCCGTAACCGTTATATGTGGACCTGTATATTTCCGATTGTCTAGGTGCATATCTGGTTGCATATGTAAATCATACGTATCGAATCTTCAAACGCTAGGTCATTTTTTGTTAATTCTTTAGGAGCTTATGTAACACCGTCGTGTACTGTGGTAATACTCTTAGGTTTTCCGACGGTTGTTCAATCCAATCTGTCACTCGTTTTGCGCGCACCCAGCATGGAAATCCGTTTTCGATAACATCATCTGACCGTGTTCACACTCGGGCTAAAAGAAATGTCCGAAAACTGCATTGTTTGTTTTCGAACGTTTTGGTTGCTGTAATCAATTGATTGTGTATGTGTGTGTGTAGACGTAGTCATTGATTCCCTTGCCTTCCACCTCATTTCATTTAGCTTGCTCTTTTCTTTGTTGTTGTGTGGCTTCTGATAATCAGAGACAAACACTGATGATACCAGACTACGATCAGTAGTTATTTTTATTCCATCCCTTGCTTCGAGGGATTCTGTGATTCACTTATTGCACGCGCTACAAAATCGTTTTAGGTTTTCGCTTCTGTCTACTTTCCTTTCTGCGCTGTTAGCGTTTCTGTCTTACTTATTACATTCATCGTTGAAACTTCTTGTTTTTATGTTTCTGTGTGATGTACTGGCTGCTTTCACCGCATTTGTTCACTTTGCGCGTCAGTCTGTTCACGTGACTAATAGATTTATTTTGACATCGCGCAGGCACTTGTGGAAATCGGAAGACAGCTGTATTCTCCGCGATTGATTCGAACACCATATTGCTTCGATGTTCTCTTCAATACGCTGCACTTAGTCAGCTGTGATGCCGTTCAGCATCGTTTTCAAGACAACGCTCTCTGTCTGATTTGCGGCCGTCTTTTATGTACATTATGTACCAATTTGTCTACTGCCATGGTTGAGGTGAGTTGTCTTATGTAAAGTGATTCTGCCGCGTCCGACCTTTTTCAGGTAGCCGGTCTGTTTGTTCTGCAGACCGTGTCAACACAGGAAATGTCAGAAATGTGATTCTTTTTAGAAACCATGTATCATGATCCATGATTGCAAATTGTTGATTGTTTTCGAAATATGTGCTTCTTTTCGTATGGCCTCTTGCTTTTTTCCCTATCCTGACTGAAACCTAATCTGTCAAATAACTGTCGATGTGATATGCAGCGTACGTTTGAGTCACTCAACGACGCAATGCATACTATGAGTCAACTAGATATTCCTAATCTGGCTTCGATAAAAAAAAGACATTCATTACAACTTGTAAAATTGTGCGTATTGCCGACATTGCCTCTCTCCCAGTAAGCATCTACAGTTTAGTTGTCAGACGGTGGAACGCCATCACCATCAGCTTGAGATGTGATCCCACCATTCTTTTCTATTAAGTGCGGTAATTTTCTCATTCTGAGTGCTCTTACTTGCACTCTGTTTGGAGCTACTGCGACTCAACTCGTTGCTGACTCCGGCGGTGTCAGTAGTAACAATCAAACAAGTAATCCGTTGATCATGACACTCTACCCTATCGGCTAGTTCAACGTGGCGGATTACAAGGACTCCTGTTTGGTATGGATTGCCGTTTCATTCTAGTTAACTGATTCATCAAACTCCGTCATTTTTGTTCATTCTCACGGAGTATTTCCTACTGCTTCCGATCTTGTTGCGTTGCTGTGATTCCCATGGACAGGGCGAACTGTGTAGTTCAAAAAGCACTCATCTACCCTACGCTTTGCGTATTCTAGGTGTTTTCGTGTACTCTTAGGTCCATTCTCGCGTTACTTTCAAGATCTAACTACCACAGCTCTTGTCTTTCAAGGGCTTGTACACAGATCCTAATTGTTATTTTTAAAGTTGTAAACCACTATGAGATTTCTATCGCGATGTAGTTGAAGTGACCAACAGTGCTGTCTGCAGTATCACCTGATCAAATTCAAATCAGTGTGCACTTTTACGTTTCATTCGACCCCGTCACTCAATCTTTTGGAAATTTAGTCCATATTTATTCATAAGACAAATATGGCATCTGTGTTCGTGTATTCAGTTTGTCTGGGACGAACATCCATTTTTCTAATTTGCACTAAAACGGTTGACGAAATTGACTCCCTGATGACAACCCCCTAAATCCAGAAGTGGATCACATTTATTCTGCTACATTATACTTAATTAGTTTGCTGTTATTCGTTTAGAGCTGAGTTTTCTTCTACGTCGATTTACTTTTTTGTCAGTCATCATTTCAAGATTAGTGTTTGTTTGTGAGCTGTTACATAATCAGCATTGTGGCCTTGGAACTTGTCCTTATCGTATGTAACTTTTGGTTGTAAATTTGGAAATCATTGCTTTCGTCGTTTTGCTTGGTATCTGGATAACTTTTTTCTTCTTCCTTGTTCAGCACGCTTATTCCTGTGAGGGGTTTGCCGGAATCGTGCTGGAGGTGAATTCATCCATCGTGTATGTCTCCCTTGGTCCAAACGTTTGCGACTGGGGTTCGATCTATTTGGATGCATACGGGGAAGAAGATTTGGAGCTCAAGTACGAAATTTTGCTACTTTCAACAGGTTTCATTATTTTGTGTTTCTGAAATCTAAAGTATAACATTTCCGAATAATGCACTGTTGTACGCCATCGTTGTCTTGTCGCGCCATCCACCTATCAGTGTTTTCTCTCTGCGCAAGTTCACAGAAATCGTTAACTTTCTGTTCCCACTGTTGGTTATTTTTTTACTTTCATTTCTCAGGTCATGTATTTTATCAACCATTCCGGGTTTGTGCGTAGAATATTTTGTATAACAGAATAATGACAACCAGTCATTATTATTATTATTATTGTTATTATTATTATTATGTGGTTTTGCTAGAAGTGTTTTGTCGTATTCTTGTCCGTCAGCTTGATGTGGTAAGTTTCAAAGCACTGGTCTACGCAGAACTTGTGTGATACATTGATTGTGGAATGTTTCTTTCTGGTTGTATTCAGGCGCGGTAAACCTTTATTCTTGAATGAAGAACGGTTTGCACTTCTGGAACATCAGTGGCTTTCTCATTCGTTCCGACATGTACTCAAACATTGGCGAATTGTCTGATGGGTCTCTCCGATACACCAATGGAAATTCAGTCCGCTCCTACTACAGTGACAATCGTCTCTTTTGAACGGAACACTCTGACTGTCTGTTTTTCACTTTGCGTCATTCTTTTGTCACATCCCAAGCTATCTCTTCCATGCTGTCACTGTCAAACAACTTGTCTTTCGTCTTTCAAACTGGTCAATACGAATAATCGTTTTCATCATCTGTGGTCGTAAAACAATAGTTCACAACTTCCTGATTTCGGATGTGTTCCGTGAGAGCTGTTTATCATTTTGTCTTTATGCTCTACCTCGAATCTCCCCAGCCATGCATTGGTTCCTCCTTTGTTTCGTAGAGAATGACGGCTTCTGCTGTAGATGTTATGTATTGGCATCCAACTTGCTACAACCACTGCTTCTAGAGCCTTTTTATTAAAAAACCATCATTCGAGGTCTACATCACTCATTTATTCTTTTTTTTATTAATCGTTGTATTTTAAAACTGACCAGCTGATTTAGGATTCGCGTACGGGAACGATTGATCGTCTGTTGCACTTGATTTGATGCTATTGCCGTTCATTTTGTTTTGGGCCGCCAACGTTGCCTTAGTCATCCCGAGCCCCGAACAACTTCAGTTTTTCACCACTTTCAACACATTGTGTTTACCTCCATCGTTTCCATCTGTGATGGTTATTAACAGATAAAAAACTGTTTGTTCTACATGGTGCTGGTGTATTTGCTTTTACCTACTAGATATGTCCGTGCCTGTAACCGAAGCTCCATTTCCACGCACGGCTGCATTAAACCTGAAAACTGGTTGTATATGTTACTAAATGCGTTACTGGTGTTTTTACGTGGTTTCCATGATCTGTGGTACATTTCACTGCCGTAGGCTGTTGGTACCAATCGAGGTTTCTCAATCATGAGCATGTCTATGGCCGTCGATACCTTGTGGGTATTCGCTCGTTAAGCTGCTCATTAATTTTGATGCGCTGTTAGGATGGCAGATCTTTTTCTATTGATGCGTTGTATATCATTTATACTTGTGTGTGTGCATGATTTGTTTGGGATAAAGTTATCTTACTGAAGTGTTCTTCATCGCACCAGGGTGAATATTTCCATAGAACAACGGGGGAGGCTCAGAATGCCGCTTTAATTTTGTCAGGGTTGTAAAGACAAATAATGGTGCACTTCCATGTTACCAGTCTTTTCTTGCTTTCTGCTTTAATGCTATCGCGACGAAGTGTTTTCATTTGGTGTTTTGTTAATTTGGGTCACAAAATCAAATAGATTACTTGCTTTGCAATTTACGGCCAAATTAATGGCTAGGTTATCGATAGATTGCTAATCTCCACTGCGTGTAATTTTTTGCGCGACTGAATGCACATGACACCTAAAATAATCGCGATGCATCGGTGTGTGTTGGCACAACAGGCTAGCGGGAGTCCACGGTGACACTGAAGACATTGAGTAACAACATTTTCCTTAACTAATACCATTTGCAGGCAAGCACCTTCGTGTGTACTGTACTGGTGGAGCTTACACTATCCTGATAAGTAGCCGAGATTTTAGTCCCAAAGTATAAACGTGACTTATATTCAGTGTTAATTTTTCAATTCGTATTGGCCTTGCATTTGTACTGATACCTGAGCTGGATTACTGACTCAAACAGACGCAGCCTCAGGCCAATCCGAAAAGCCACATATAGTTGCCAACAGTTTTGCTATGTGGCGACCACTTAACGGGCGATCAAGCACGACGGCCAACACCGCACAAATAATTAGCACGTGGAAAACGGTAAGGGGGCCGAACGACGTTATGAGGTTAAAAATCAGCACAATACAGCCTAGGTCGTTTGGGCTATTGGCCAATAAAAATGTTTAGTAGATCTGAGTGTCCATTATAAATACACCTCTGGTTTGCACTGCAGTTGACTTTGATCAGAGTTCAGTCTTCGTTTTGATTTCACAGAGGGCCAGTAGTCAGTCAAAACTCATTCATAAATAAAAGGACGTTCAAAAATTATAATGTTTTCCCGACTGAATTGTCATGATCATGGAATCATCGACTAGACTTAACAGAATAGGTGTGGTTTCCCTCGGAACGGTTCAACTGCGTGAATATAATTCACGAAGGACTGTTTTTAGGGGTTTATTTGTGCAAGTTCAGTGATGTTTAAATCAGTAGTCAATGCTTCTATGGTCACAAGAACGTGCGCTGCAATCTCGGTTGAAACACTACTTAGGGTCTCCAATAAAAACTATGCTTGTCCTGAATGTAGGCCGTAAAGTCTGTCTGGTTACAGAAACGGAAGAGAGAAATCTTTGGGTCCAGCATGGTTATCATAATCAAGGGAGTGTATTGCATTACCAGTGACGATTCTACGATCAAAAAATGATACATAATAAATGAACACACTTGGGATATCAATTAAGTAGAGGTGCATAGACAAGGCGTGATTTTAACAAGCTGTTGAGAACACTACGACTGTATTCATTGAATCAGTAGGACTATCACCCCCAGGGAACGAATCAGACTAGAATGGGCCCAGTGTATGGGTTCACACAACTTCCGGTCAGTGGCATTCACGTATCATTCAGGCCACTTACGGTAGTGTAGTAGTTGTGCTTCTCAATACGACCGGAATGTTCGCTGTTGAGCTGCGTACGCTAGCAATTGGACGGGGATAAGCCAGTATGAATAGCGGCAGCGAGAAGACGAAAGGTCAAACTTAGTTATCTTTAAATAACTCCATGCAACTGAGAGTGAATACTGTCGTGATGTTAATCACCGTAAATATGGTATGCTCTATGTTTAGAAAGCGTGATCCAACGGTTGTACACTTGACTGGCGTAGTTGCAGAACTACTACGTTAGTGATCTCCACTGAGCATCGGACAATTTTTCCGTGGTGGTCCGGGAATCTACAACGTCTACATCACCACAGCTTTCCTCCCTCATAGGTTCGTTTGCCTCTGGAGAAGTAGACCCAGTTCCTGTTGAAGGACATTGATGTTTGTTTCCTGGTATCACGATTATTGATATTCCTTGAGAGACGTCCAGCTCAGTCTCTCAATTGCCAACCTCTTCATTGAGACACCAGGACACAATTCTGAGTCAGATTTTTCTCTCCGGTGTCACCATTGGACAGTGGTATTATAATGGCCTATGGTTTGTATCGTACATTGCGGTGTGATGCTTCCATGGACTAAAAATAGCTCAGTTTCTTGAAAGTATACCACGCTATCCGTATGCATACATTTCTGGGAGTTTCAAGACCTATTAACCTATAATTTATAACCACGTTTTCCCTGAGCTTGCAAGGTGATACATTTCGTACTGCGGGGATAGCTTTTGTGTAAAGGTATCTAGAACGGATGGAGTTTTTTGTTTTGCAGATGTAATAGCACATTATAAGGTTTGAACCGGATATTCCGTCAATCCTGTTGAACGTAGGTGTTCCGATGCTGTGTGCAGATGTTTACAGCTAATACTGCCGAGCCAACTTTTCATTTCGCTGGTACATAATTGTTACCTGCTTCTAGTGTGTAAAATCCAGTGTATGTCATCACAGCAGATGCGCATGGTGCTAACTGAAAGCTCTCCGGGCCTTCTGGAGTAAAACTCGGCTGATTCCAATACATAACATTCAATAACCAATTATTCTCACCAGTCGATATTCGTTCTCTGCCGCATCAGCTGAAGTTTCGCCCAGGAGGCAAGACTTCTCGGTCGAGATATGAATTCAAACTGGTAGCCATCGCACCTTCTGACGAGGTTTCGATTGTCAACTTCGACGTCAGATCACCAGCACATCCGTCACTAGGAAAGTTTCATCCTTCCTGTCTCGTCCAACTTCTAGAGCTATATTTTGGCACCGACTTCCAGAACGAAATTTCTGTGATCGATCGATTTCCTGGTGCAGCATGTCCAGTATTTCTCGAACTTCATTAAAATATAAATTTTCTTCAGTACTTACAATTACCGTCTTTTTTGGATGCTAATATCACATTCCCTTAGTGTTGTTAGGAATGTTTACGTGACTTTTCTGGCAACATTAATAAGCCACCAAATGAAATGACAGACTTCAAGAACCATCCACGTAAAATAACGCTCTCGAAAGTTCGTCAGACAGGTTTTGTATCCTAGCCGATGCACAATGTAACAATTCGAAACATTGAGTCTCTTTTAGCCATTTGAATAGAATTGTCAGGACACACAAATTACGATATGGATTCATTTCGCACACTGTCGTAAACGTGTGGCTAGCATGAAAACGAAACCAACAAAACTTAAATGAAAGGATTAAAAGTATAAGTCGGGCTGGATCGTGATTGGTACTCACGGCTAAACCCACGGTAAACAAAGGTTGATTGCCAATCACGATCCAGCCCGATTCATACTTTTAATCGTTTCATTTAAGTCTTGTTGGATTTGTTTTTCATGTTAGTCACACGTTTACAACTGACGACAGTGTGCGAAACGAATTCATATAATTCGTGTCTTCTGACTATTCTATTCAAATGTAACAATCATCGGCTCCTTCGGCACAGAATCACTGTTGTCCTATAACAGCTGTTGGGTTTGAAGTTGATTTGTATGCGTTCGCAATTTAACGTAGAACCTGATGGTCGCGGACGATTTGATACTGGAACCAGACCAAACACTTGTGTTGTGCTCAGACCGCTTACACTTCTTTTAAGGCTTTCTTCTGCGTCTGAGAATACGCCTCGTCCATTTAGTTCGATGATTTGAAGTCGTCTTATTCAAGTTCAATCTTAATTCCAAGGATCTGTAATTAACTGTGTGCGTTTCGAATAGGTGAACGACACGATCATCGGACGGTCCTCATTACATTGGACGGGACTTCATAACTCCCCTTTGCAGGAGCATGTTTCCGGTCTTCCATTGCGTGAGCTATAAAAGTGGATATGGTTTGGTGGTTAAACTCGAAACAACGCACCAATAGGACTCATGGATAGTTCATAATATATCGTAGATTTTCCTGATTTCCAGGGATGTTCACAGTGACGAAAGCTGCCGCAGTCGAGCATGGTCAAGAATGCGCCATCAAGTCTGATAATGAATTCCCGGGAAATTGTAAACCTTTCACATGCAAGATGCTTCTTTCCTGTTTTACTGGCCAGTTGGTTTCGACATGACCTCGAAATGTTGCCAGCAGTTGTCACGCTGGTTTCTTGTTTTACCGAAGACCACTTCCACAACCTGGTATCCAAATATCTCAAGACCTTGTCGAGTGCATCTCAGAGCGCTGTCAGGGGATGACGTGTTATTCATAATCAATGAGTTTTATTCTTGTGCGAAAGAATTAGGAAACATGAGCTAGTGAGATAGATTTTGCATTAGTATCAACTACCGTGCTGCCGTTACCGAAAACCCTACGTTTAAGACATAATTGCTTAAAAAAAAAGGTCGTCGGATTCAATATCACGTGATAACCGCCACTAGTTTTCTGAATGTTATCACATATTTCATTGCAATCAGAATTGAAGTGGACGAGTTTATACGAGTACTTGTACCTCTTCGTTCACTCTGTACATGAACATAATGAACTCCATCTCGAAGTATGGCGTTTCTGGAATCAGATCTATGCCATTCATATCGCGTGAACAGCGAACGATCACTTAACTGTCCGAGCTACATCACCTCTGCCTCCTCTGTCCAGTGCCAAAGAAAAGACCAGTTGTTTCACAGTTTTCAATCCAGAATTCATCTCTGACGCAAAGAATCCGATAACATCTTCTCCTGATGTCTAACCTGTAGTGTAATGACAGTAAATTGCGCATCGTGAGATTCACCTACCTCTCACACGTTATATTTATAGGATTCGGAAGTCTTCTAGATGCTAGAATCAGTATATCTAACAACAGCTGTAAAGCCATGTCGCTCTTTGAACTGAATTATAAGGCGTCAGTCATTTAACAGTTGTGCTCCGTAGGACACTCGTAACTCACTGATCAGAACAGTGTTACCATTTCCGCATCCCGTACAATTAAACTGTGCGCTTTTGATGAGACTCTTGACTGGACCGTCTTATACTCCACACAAACAGGTGAGGTATGAAGCCGTTGTTTGCATCAGAGGTGGAAATCATCACAAGTTAGGCAGCGATTCACAAGCATACTTGATCTGGGTACGAGTCAGCTTCGTGGTGTGGGTAGATAGGTGATTCAACCCCATTAACACAAGGTTTTAGGTCTAGTAACAAGTGCAACTCAACGAAATGAATAATAAGCTCAACCGTCATATTCCATGTCCGTTCGTACCAAATATTAAAAAGTATAATATTTTGCCAAACCAACTTCCACTGCGTTTCGACATTGTTGTTGCTTGCAATAAGCCGGTCGTTTACTGTCCTAATCCTGGCTTCCAGGACAGCTGTTTACAGATCAGAACACACCATGGTTTCGGACTCGTAGCAGCAAAACTACAACCAAACGTGAGTGTTCTGATTTACCTGTTGCTTTTAGTCCACCAACTGTCAATGAGAAACGCCCTCTGCGATTCACACGGCTGGTACAACACTGTTTCGCACAGTCTATTTAATTGACTTGCGTGTTGCTATCTACAAAACTGTTTGCGGCTCAAAATAAATTGTAACTGTATTCAGAACTCTCGATCTTCTAGTTATACGGCATCAAGGCTAACACTTAGCCAATGCTAGTTTACTGACTGCTTCTAGTCCCACCAGTTTAATTATCACGATTACATTCCCATTCCTACACAAACCCCGCCCCTGGTACTTCCTTAGCCAGGCACCCACTTTCCTAAATGGTTGTCAGACCATCAGAGTTTAATTGCCGCTATTCTGGGAACCACTGTTAAATACTGTGATTGTCAATGATCTAAAACTTTATTCGATCTGTAATCTTGTTTTGCCGTTGGTAGTCGCTGTAGTCCCCAAGAAAATGGTACTACAAACTGTCCCCGTTGACCATCTTCAAGGCCAGTAGAATCCCGCTGGATATCTGCTTGAATCGAGATGATTTGCGCCCCGAGTCTCGAACTGGTCTACAGGTCGCCGGAACTCGCTTAACGTTACTGTCATTCCATTCGACTCAACCGCATTTCACCGTAGTTTTCTGTTCCGAATGCGATTCATCTGTGCATATTTCGGCCGTATTCTGAGGTACATTTGCTGCAAACCGAAACCACATTAAGGTTATGATTGACAACAAACACCTGAAACAAATCCTACAACAACACTGCAGGAGTTCAGCGGAAGAGCAAATTCTGAGATCTACAGCACAACGTCCTATAATGTAGCTACTCCAACAACTAATCATCTAAACTCTAGACAACTGGTGGGAAGATCCACTTGTTCTTCTCAAGGAACCTGGCATTCCCGACATTCTTGATGAAACGTTTCCGTGTGGGATTGCAAAAACCCCTACTATAACACTTATTTTTGGCGAACTTCTAAGCGGTGGTATAGGCAAAGCCAACTTATTGGTGTATGCCCAAAATATCCTTTATCAAAAGTTCGTCCTGCAGCAGGCGGTAAATTGGAAACAATTAAGAAGATATTGCGAGAAAAACCTACTTACGTCTGGCACTCGAATGGTAACCGTTGACTTAAATGATAACCGATTAATTATTGGACCTACCTAGCTTACTCAGTACTTTTACTTCACACTATGTGTAACACGTCTGCGACAGATGGCGGCAAACGAGACCTTCACATATGGCAACGTATTCTTTCTGCTCTGGTTACATGGATAAATAGAACCAAATATTTTCATTGGTATACGTAACACATTCTGAACTGTTTTCCCGAACTCTTACTTGAATTGTCCGTTGTTGTTTATCTTGTAGCGTCTGATTTCCTTGTTTACGCCACTGCAGTGTTGTATGAGACTTGTTGAATGGAGGTCATAAAAAGACCTGGGCATATGGCTACCACCCAATCTGTCCTTCTCTCTCTGTCACGAAAAGGCAGCTAACATACAGTTTGTTATAACAGACGTAATTAAACGGACTTTTACTCAAAATAACATGAGGATTTTCCACCTTTTTAAGCGGGTTAAGTCCCACCATGGACTAGTCAGTTGTTTATTCTGACCTCAATGAAAAAAAGTGTGCATGAGCATATACAGTGAACTGCGACCAAAATAGTAATAGGTTTTCGTAGCGTTTCGTACTAGTCCCGGCTCGAAGTTGTTGATTTTCGCCCTCTGGAATGCCGAAAAATCCGAGGAGACTTCACTCTTAATTTCCTCCTTCTTTCTCGAGTGCTGACAAGAGAACTTCATTCTAGAGGGTCCAAATGGGTTAAGAGGTCACAATGAAAAGCTTACCAAAAAGAGACATCAATAGCGAACAGGGATCTTATGGCTTCTTTGAGGATTCCGACTGCAACCGTGTTTCCTCGCTTGTTTGTTCTGTACGCATGGTTTTATGTACGTCCGCCAAAGAAGGCTTGATATTAACTCAGTGTCAGTTTTTTCAGTCATGCAACTTATTGCATGCGGCGGATGCTTGCCCTTTTTCTGACGACTGATCTACTGTTCCCTTCTCCAAGACCATTTGATCCGGAACTTCTCGAGCGTTGTTTGACGTATTCGAAGGTATTGGCACTTTCTGCTTGCGCCGTTTGAGTGCTGCCAAGTGAACGGGAGCTCACCTCCACCTTTTTTCTCTCTTTTCTTGGTTGCTGATGTTGTACCAAGATCAGGCCAGAAATATCCACTTATCGTGCTTCAAAACATCACCAGAACTGAGGTTTGTTTCCAAGCTCTACGGCGTTTTTCAGTTCGGTGCTTGTTGAGACTACACCTCGACTACGCTTCAGAAAAGCTGTATAAATTGTTAGTGGACAATGGTCAAGCGCGCACCCATCTGTCCACTACACCCCAAACACTTGTCAGACAGAACTTTTGTCAAAAAGTGGCCACTGATTGGAAGATCTTTCGACTAAGTGTCGTTGATATTTGTTCTAAGATGCAGTTTAAGGTCTTGTTATACGTTTACCTTCCTGGTAGAAGTAGTAGGTGAAAGGTAAGATATTACTATTTCTGATGTATTTTGCCCTGCCATTGACATTGTATCCAGAGGAAGCGGTGCTACACCAGTTTTTCATGATTCCACTTCAGTGAAGCTGACGCCTGTGTGATACCGACCCGATGGAATTGAACTATCGGCCTGGCACCCGCGTATCAATCGATCAAGCACTGAATCAAGTAGACCATAAACCCTCTCACATGACAGCCTACATTTGGTCGCTAACGGCTGCAGTTTTGAATACGGCTATAGTAATTTTGTGTAAATCACTGAGCTTCAAGATATCAAATCCGTTGCAATCAATTTCGGTTTGGAGAACACGATTTAAAGAACACTGATTCTGATTGAAGTTTTCGCGCTCTCGTTGTGGTTTCGTTATTGTTGATATTTGGTGCACTGTGCATGAAAATTCACAGGGTTTTTATCATCGTTTAACGCATTCACTTCGTCGGTTATTATCTGAGCAGATATTTGCTCGTTTTCACCAGTTTCTCGCCTTGCATTTCGCCATTGTTATTTATCGTCTTTTGTAACGTTAACAATTGTCGGTTTTGTTCACAAACCATAATACATTGGCATACACGAGATCCAGCAGCATTGATGGATTGGAAGCATCAAGTGTTTGTGGGCGACTTGGCTGCCACATGACTGTTCAAAACGGTATGCATTGTCAGGCGTGCCTACATTGGCACCAATTCAAATGTACCGGTCTCACGAAAGACCAGTTCACTCTGCACAATTCTCCAAGAGTGCCACTTATCTGTATGAACTATGTTTTTGAGAAGGCTGCATTCTTTCCAGGGCTGTATCCGTCCCACTGCTAGCCACCGTTAGTGAGCACAAGCAAGACACGCTTTTTATGATTGCAAGGCCACGACTGGATTAGCTCTGGTTGAAACATAGAATGCTTAATCTGATATGAAGTCAGAATTGAGATCACTGAACGAGTATATTGCGCTCGCCCTTCAAGTGTGGCTGTTACCCATAAGGTAGTGGCTTTGTCCACTGCTCTAATTGAAGAAGCCGCAACAAAATTGTGGGTCAGGACACCCCGAGGGAAAAGACTCGTTTTGTAGGGACGATCTCCCACCAAATCGTTTCCAGTCGAACAAACCAAAGCGATGTTAAACACCCCGTTCCATCTAGATTTAGAAACCCTGGTTTCAGCTGGCAGACTCCACTCCAAAGATACCAAGAACTCACTTGGAATTTCTGTGACATGTGATGGTTCCAGAAATGTAGAAATGAAGAACTTGACGTAGCTCAACTCCAGAGCTAACTTCGACGCAGTAGTAATAGCAAGCAAACTAAGTGAATCGGGTATCTATCTCCTGAGCGTGATTGTTCAGCTTATTCTCAACAATGTAATAGAACAACAGTAATGACAATATCCACATCTGCCACAGTTTTACTGGAAGTCACAACTGTTGTAATTTCTGCGTTGTTTATTTCTGAGGCGTTCAGACAATCGAAACTGTGGTGGTTCGTTCTGAACAGCATCTCAAGTCGAAGGACTTGAACCTGGAATAAACCCGGAAGCATCAGTATTAGTAATAGGCACTGCAGAGTTATGGACAAGTAAATTATCGACCAGTTGATCGATGTATCTACGGTTGACAGATCCATCATCTAAATCGAGTATGCGACACGTTCGAGTACCCAGGTTTTTGGGCACAATTCTTCGAGATGCTTGGAGATCACTGTCAGGATGATATACAACCTCAGCTGATTTCAAACTAAGCATTTTGGTTTTGAGAACATGGTTTGTGAACAGCTCAACTGGACCGCCCCAAGTTGATGAGTGGTCAGAATTTCGATACTGCATCAAGAGCTTATCCACACCACTCTCCAGCTCATAAAAATTAGACGGATTGATTTACTTGATCGCACTTTCAGAATACGTATAGGATTCTCGGCAGCATTGTTGGATTGAGGATGTGTCGGTGCAGTGAGCAGATGCCGACATCCCACTTTTATCAGCCAGTCTTCAAACTTCTGCGCGGTGAAATTAGTGCAGTTGTCAGTGACCAGCGCACATGGTACTCCCTCCTGACTGAACGTTTTTCGCAATGCAATCAGAGTGGAGTCCGCAGTTGCTGACGACGTAAATTAAACTCCCGGCCAACGTGAAAATGAATCAAGGATAATTAAAGAATAGTATTTATCTGAAAATGGACCATGGTAGTCAGCATGTATTCGTTGTCAGGCTTTACAAGTCATTAGCCAAGATGTCCATTTTGGTGGACGCGCAACACAACCTTTAGAAATGCTACATACATCATCACTCAATTCTGGCCACCAACAAGTCAGATAAGTCAATGACTTAATCTGTTCAATTCCCAAATGACCGGAGTGTAAGTCATCTAGAACTGCGAATCAGGAATAACAGAGAGTTCATCTCGACGTTTGTAGAATTCAGGAAATCTTTGCCGAACACAGCAACTCCAACCAGTAAGCAATGAAGAAAAATTGTTTGGTAGTACTTTCTAGTGTCACGAATCAAATCAGGACCAGAAACTGGGAGTGGCTGAGTCAATAAACAATCTGAGACACCATCTTCTCAGAAGTCAGCATACCGAGATAAATGATCAACATGATGAATGAATTTTGCAATGCGGTGCTGAATATTGTGTGAATACGTAGTCAAAGCAGCACTCCATCGCTAAACCATGACCACAGTAGATTTGGCAAGTGATCTGTTGGGATTATATGTAAATTTAAGAACTTCATGAACAGTGTCTATGTTGAAAAAACACCGAACAAGTATGCGTGAAGTACGGTGATTGCCCAGTAAACCGCTAGTATCTCCTCCAGTGTTTGCGCATATTTACACTGTGTTGAACTCAGGCGTCTAGAAATACAAATTACAGGATGACTCCTTTGTTCTAGCACAGCTCCAACACCTGTTGGGGATGCATCAGTAATCAATGTCGATGGTAACTTTGGAGAGAACTTACGTAATACTGTATCGGAAGACAAACTTTAACAGTACTGAGAGAGTTCGTTTACGTAAGTCAATCAGAACACAATAGTTTTGAGGAAGATCAAATAAAGGTTTTGCCTTATCAGAGAAATTAGGAATGAATCCAGAATAATACTGAAGAGGACTTGTTTAGGAAAGAAACTCATCAAAAGTCTTTGGAATCTATGCCCTAGATGAAAAGGAAAAACAAACAGGATAATGACGGTAATCAGTCTCATCAACGAGAAGTCCTAAACACAAGAACTTCGACATACCAAAGATGTATTTGGAAGAAATAATAATAGTAACGTTTGAACAGCAAAAACGTTCGAGTAGAGCATGCAGTCTTTCATCATGAATATGCACGGTCAGCGCATGCACAATAATATCATCCTGAATAATGGAGACACCCTCTAGAACGGCAGTAATGTTGTTCATAACCACTTGAAATTAAGCGCATGATACATTCTTACCGTAGGACGAAACTTGTCCCGAAACAACCCGAGAGGAGTATTGATGATTGTCAATGCACTGGAAGCCTTGTCAAGTGAAATCTGTGGAAAAGCGTTCTTTAAACCGAGCGTTGGAAAACAATTTGAGGCATGGAATTAATGTAGAATGTCCTCTGGTTCGACAGTGGCACAACTTTTTGCAAAAGGAATTTATTAAGCGTGAATCGGTAATCACCGTAAATTTGAGGCGTCTTACCGTCACGTTTAAGCGGAGGCACAATGGGTTTAACCCAAGTCGAATGTTGTAGAGGCGTTAATATTCTTTACTCCACAAATTGGTTGATAGCTTTTCCAACACCCCCTAAAGATCGGGCTATCTCTGAGTTCGAGCGAAACTGGTATAATATGCATACCACCAAAAGATTTAGAACACTGGGGGAGTACATTGCGCATTTGCGTCTTACGTGCATCCGAAAACACTGAAACAGAGATGTTCGAAAGTTTCATATTTTCTAAACCAACGACAGATGAACGACAATCAGTAACCAACAAGTGGCAATGGTTAGCATTTGAGTGAACATCAGAAAGTGTGATTTGACGACATCCAAGAACTGTTAAAGCGTGTCCAGTGATACCTTTCGATAAAACTTCAGAAGGTACTATAATTAGTCTTCAGGTACTTTAAGAAACCAACCGGGGGTGACTGATTCAACGTCTGTAGCGACCCTATTCGTTATCGTCAATTATGTTAAAGCTACGACACAGTGAACACGCCGATTCTGGCCCGGAGTCGGTCCGGCTCTGGCAGGAGTTGGCAACTAGTCGGATCCGAGTAGGCGTGCAACAAAATCCAGAGTCGGATCGGAGTGGCACTCGAGTGTCATTTGTACTCTTTCTGTTTCCTACTTTTATATGTACTTAAACATTTGTTTGAACGAGTCAAGATACCGACAATTCCTCTGCGGACTCGAACGTACGACCCCGCTGCATGTACGCTTGTCGCTCCGCTCCGTTATCGCTTCGTATTTGTATCCGTTTGTTCTCGCGTTGACTTCACAATTCAACAGCATACTCTTCGTCTACTCGCTGCATTATTCTCAACCGGTTATCATCGGTTTGCTCGATTCCACACGTCACCAGTATCCACAATAAATGATTGCTTGTTTTATG